>CM070838.1:21839474-22141974 GCA_036326025.1 Chrosomus eos
TTCTGGGTCTTGCCTTTGGGGCTGTAAAACATGTAGCCGCCAGAGCCAATAATCTGTAGGTAATAATATAAAGCAGAAAAACATGCAATGCAACATCATGGTTCAATATAGACGTCTCAGATGGGAGTAATGTACCGTGTTTCTTAAAGGTTCTGAGACTCACTGAAACGTTTCCATTAATGGACCGTGCAGGAACTACATAAACTTGACTTTGGGCATGATTTAGCCTCAGAGTTCATCTAGAGTTATCCCTTCACATTGATAACCATCTTTAAACATGGACTCTATTAGCGGGTATTGAAATAGAAAATGTCTGTATTCCTAAAATAATAAAATTAATAGACTGCATTTGCAGTCCACAGAATGGAAGTACTATACGCACCCAGTTCTGCTTCTTGGCACCAAGGCAAGCACACCCGGTGTGACGCAAAGCCAAATGGCATGTCGAATTGGTATAATTAGTATGATATAGTATGCTATTCTGACCTCAGCATTGAAGTGCCTCCTAGGACGCAAATATCGAACCACAGCCACAAGCTACATTGTGGCTGCAGCAATTGGAGGATAGAATGATTGGTAAAATTAGTTGAAATGGTTGAAACTTGAATGATGGTGAGGTTGAAGGAGGGTTACATCACAGTTATTTCTCGACTGTTATATCAACCTCATAAACCTTGATGTAGTGTCTAAATGGTTGGTCTATGCGGTTAATATGGGGGAAGAAAATCCACGTCATCTATATCTTTCTGTTTGCAAACTTTCAAAGTGTCCTCATCAAGCTCAAAGGACCTGGCCTAGAATTACAGTTCATTAACCACTCAACTGTATAACAAGGTTCAAGGGATTTTGTCCAGGGAAAGGTTGTCCCAAGAGATTTAGATGTCATCAAATCCCAGTTACGATTATAAGTAAGAAGGTCTTCATGTACATGGTTCGGCATGGAGAGGATAAATTATGCATTTAACCTATAATGCAACACTGATATGTAATTAGGAAGGTTGAGGCAAGTTGGATCCTAAAATCTGCATGAAAGTGGCGCTCCAGGACCGAGTTTGGACACCCCTGGTCTAGACACATCGTCCCTACCCACTATGCCCACCCACCCCGAGATCCCGTTTCCATTGGTTGAACTTTCAAATGATGTTGGAAAACACGTCATGATTGCGACGTGATCAGATTCAGGAAGTCTATAGGACTTGGCTTTAGCCAATAAGCATGTCACGTCACGTCACTCCACGATCTACGCATTGTCTAATGCTGCATTTGGGCTTGTTTGAGAACACCTGCTCTAAATAAAGATATGCGATCTACTATGGTTTACTAATGTTTTGCCAAGTTACAAACCAAATTGGTGTATAATGTGGATGTGTGGAACAACAATCGATTATGGGAATTTACGTAAACTGATATCCCAGGTGTAATTCAGATTGCGGTTCCCATGTTCCATGCTGACAAAAGGGCAAAGTTAACGACCATCCGAATGGCTGAATGGAGCTCTGGGAATATAGGGAAATAGTGACAGGTAGCTTTAGGAATGAGATAATTGGCTTGTGGTTTTGGATTTGAGAGGAAACTAGATAGGACGCATAGTGAAAGCTTAAGAAACAAGCCACAAAAGCATTAGTGAGGTAATGGCTGATGTTCCCACTAGGGCAATTGCAGCAGGGCGTTCTTAATTACGGTACAGCTGAATGCTTGACTTTAAATGCTTTCACTGGCAGTCAAAACAGTAAGTCAAAGTAAGCTATGGTTACATGGTGACATAATATCTGGCTTCTGTGCAATACCCAGGGGCAGTGGTAATTGTTTTCAAAGCAAATGTCCATGTTCTGCCCTGACAGTTCTTGGGTGAGGCTTAAACGTAGAAAAGTTAACTAAAAATTAAACCAATTTACAATTTACATTTCATTTGGGCATAGTATGGACATGTTTTGAGTGCATAACAACTTAAAATTCAGTCTATTGCTCACACAAAGCTATCTTATGGCTTTACAAGACTTGAAAATAGTGCACGAATATAGTTGATTGCAAAATATATTTTTATGATCCAACAAAGACTGAAACTTCAGCCTGTCCACAATCTTGCAAGGCTTTGCAGGAGGGTATTATGGCTTTCTCAAACATGTCAAATGTCATTAACCATATAGCTTACAACGCCTAGTTTTACTATGCATATCCTCATCTGCATATCATTTGCATATGATTATTCATCCATGTGATAACATGTTTAACGGTAGCCTACAAGACATTGAGAAAATATGAAATACGGATGTGCGTCACATTACATTAATAAAAATCATTAGCATATCCTTGCCTTGTTTTTGAATAAATTAATCAAATAGTGTAAAATACATTTCAGAGAACGTTTTTCTCAATCTTTTCCACTGGCCAAATAGTATTTTTAATTGATTTATATTTTTAATGGAAACAGATAGACCTTGATGTGCATTATTTGCATGAAACTACTTTCTCAGACAATCTGCTATTATCATGCTAAGCAATTATCGCTGTAGTTAAAACATTAAAACACAGAATGCCAGAGGGAAATTTTTCAAAAGCATTGCATCCAAAACAAATATTTCCATTTATTGAATATAAAACAATGTTGTAACTTCTAAGTAATGATTTCATGTAGTTTAAGTGTTTATCTCCATGAATGAGAATGGCATTTTTAATCTAAATGTTTCTATTAAAGGTAAAACAGTTTAAAACATTCTTTTATTTATTTAAACTGTTATTGTGAACATGCACTGTATTTAAGTTTAGGACTCATAATGAAGATTTACGGTTTTACTTCATTTGCCGTTAGATAGGCTATATGCTTCAGTTTCACTAATGGCTCACCACACTCGCCGGCGCAGACATTTAAAAAGGGATGGATATTTGCATCAAGTGATAGACTTGGTGAGTGAAATTATATTGGTATTATCTTTCTATATATATATAATTTTCTGTTGCCAAACTGCTCCATCTCCAAAACGTTCATTCGCATGGGTCAGAGTTTGCATGCAGGTGCGCAAATTTTCCAGTCAAGTTTTTTTTATAAATCACAACTTATGCGTCGGAAGTGGCGTATGCCTCTTTCAGGGCCTGGTTTGTGCGTACGCAACGGTTATAAATGAGGCCCCAGAAGTTTGATTCCATGAGAGCCTCGGTAAACTCAAGGTAAAGGACTCTTAGATTCTGGTATGTGTTCACAACTGACAATGATTGAAAACACACTCAGGAATAACGGTTTCAGCACTTCTTTTGTGCTAACATGGTGTGAGAATAAGCACTTAACTTGATGTGTAACCCTCTGTGGCTCTGTTAGTAGGGATATTCGCAGAAAAGGTCTTCTTAAGAAAAAAAAGTACTGCCTGCAGCATGAATGAGATCACAAAGACTTTTATAATATCTTTCCAGTGGCAACCTGGGATAAAGGTAGATCATGTCAACTCTGAGGTTTCCCATGACAGAGCATCCAGACCATTTCAGTCAAGCTCAGAAATATGATAGACAAAGCACTTCATATGCATGTTTTAGCTACCGGCACCTCACTATAAACAGGTTCCCAATGGCAGGACATATCACATACATCTATAACGTCAAACATACTATATGAAATGTTTAAAATGCTAAATTTTCTATGGTGTAAATACACTGAGCCGACCAAGAGACTTGACTATTAAAAGATTGAGATAGATGAGACTACTTAATCTTCATAAAGCAAAGCGGTTTCAAACTAGTAATTTATACTCACGCTCTAGCTTTTTAATCGATACCACATGCCAAACAACTCAATTAGTGAACACTTGAGGCACCATGTAACCCGTGAACCACCAACAGGGTCTGAGGATCACTATCAGCCTGACATCTGCTCTAAATGCCCAAAGAACGGAACAAATTTCATCATTGCCGCCTATAAAAATTCCTTCTTCATGAAGATATCCCCAGAGCCACCACACAGAGCTCCAACCACTCATTAAGATCTGTATTTGTATCACAGTTGGCCTAGTAACTGTTTGTAAGGTTATCTTTGGAAGGATCTGGACCAAAGGTATCAAGCCAAATTTACAGGTTCTTAAAACATTAAATAAGTGGAACGCTTTTGTGAAGAGCACAAATTAAATGATTATTAATTATGTTCTGGAAAAAAAAATCAGTTGGTTTTGAGTCAAAATAAACCCTAACCTCACTTTAGTTGCAGCTGTCTGAAAAACATGTCCCAATGTATTGCCTGTAATAATTACATTGAAAGCACAAAGACCAATATGATTTAAATTTATCCTGCTTATTATTATTATTATAAAATTAGGGTTAAGTCTAAAGTATACTACTTTCTCTTTTTTTTCCACGTATGCTAGGGTATGCTTACAGTCGAATGAGTAGCCTTTGTAGTAGCATATAAGTATACTCCACTTGATAGCTGAGAAAATGTAGGCTAAATTAAAGATTAGCTCATTATTCTTTATTAATGCTTAAATGGAAACAATTTGGTTAGGGAAGTGAGGGAATGATTCAAATTAAAAAAATATGTTCCAGATTCAAAACGTTCGGGAAATGAACCATTGCAGCATCTGCAACTCCATCTGTACATTCATTTTGACTAGTCCCTCCGTTTGTCCAAGCAAGCAAAGATTTTGTTTACAGTAATGTACTTGCATGACTAATGTTCAGAGTGGTTTTCTACTGCTATAATCGCATAAAAAACAAAAAAATAAATAATTTTATATATATATATATATATATATATATACACATATATATATATATATATATATATATATATAATATATATATATATATATATATATATATATATATATATATATATATATACTTTAAAAAGAACAAAAGCTGCAGGTTTAACCTGCATCTCAATTCGTTGCCTTGACAAAAAGACTCTATAGAGTTTCTCTGTGTGAAAGTTTAACATTGTAGACCATTCAAGAGTAGCCAAGGGAATAATTACCAATTTTGTGTGTCGAAAAAAAAAAAAGTTTCATGGGTGTATTGCATACACTTCAAGCTTGAACAAGTGACTTCAAACGCAAATAAGTGTAGGAAACTCCCTCACTACAATTTACTAAAGTGATTTAAGAAATGTGGCGAAGAGGTGTGATCTCAACGCTTGGAAATGATTGGTGGAAATTCTTGGAAATTTCAGGTGAAAAAAACCTTCATGTCAGGAGTTGAGGAAAACAATGATTAAAGTTATGTTGAGCACGCCTATGACAAGAACATACAAGAAAATGAACAAGAAACACCAAAGTTACTTTTTCCACATACATTAAGGCCTGGAAAAACAAATGACATGAGAATCCAAGTCTTTAGGGCAGTAAATACGGTAATATGGAACAGGACCTGAGCTTACAGAGTTCATGAATCACACTTACTTCAGTTTCCACAGTTTAGATGTCGACAGTATGAATGGGAGCCCTGTTTCTTTGACTACTGAACCAGCAGGCCAGAATGTGGCTTCCAGCAATTATACACATGAGTCACATCCTGAGTTTGAGTCTCCACATCATCCCAACTATTAGCCGACATCATCATCTCAGCAGACATGCTGAGACTACACACTGTCTGTGTTTAAAGTTGGTCTACCACAAGTGTAGGACTGTGCACTTTCATTTGTTAAATGATACCCCAGAAGAAAACAAAACAGATAGGGTTCTATAAAGTAAAATCTTGACCATGTAAAACCTAAAAACTAAGTTTTCATATGCGTTTATGGTATGATATATTGAGAAAATGGAGCTCAAACACAAGAAGGCCCAGAATGAGCAAAAATATTCAATTTAGTGCAGATGCTGATATTTATTTTGCCAGAAATTAAGATACATGACAGCTTGTAATGTGAATCAATGAGACCGTTATAACAATATAGGCAGGTGTTCCAGTAAAGGTTTGATCATGTTGATCATTTAGAGGACTTTTTGCATATCAAATATGATCCAGTAGGCTTTATAGGGATACAACATGCAGTAAGTTATGCTTCCTTTTAACTCGCACTACTAATTAGAGATGCAAAGATAACGAAACATCACTCAGTGGTGTGGGACGACAAACTTTCCATAAAAGTACTCCGAAATATTCCAACACTGGAGAGACAAGGGAGGTTTATTTATGTAGCAAACCTGAGATCCCCTCCGCTTTTAGGCAAATCCCACAAGATTAAATACAAAAGTGAGTGAAAGTGCAGGGTGATTAAAGCGCCAATGATTTCTCCAGTGTCTCCATCAGCTAACAATGGAGTAGTGTACTTTACCCCCTCACCATACAACTGACCTTCAGTAGAGATCTGAGAGTTGAGACTGAAATCAGGCCTCCCAATAGAGCAGTCTAAAGATCTCGAAGAACTGAGTTCATACCGAGCAATTGTCTTAAATTTAGGCAAATGAAAGAAACTGAAAGATCTGTCGCTTATGTCCATTTAAACCAACAGAAGAAAACAAACTTCAAAACTGGTTCCTAGTGAATTAATGCAGCAAATAAGCACATAACATATTTTTAATACCAATAAAATGAGCCTAGAAAAATGGTCTCATCTGCCAATAAAACTGGGAAAGGACTTGAATAGGATTATGTTTGTGTCCAAAAAACATGGGCTGATCGTTTTTCCATATTTTAATGTGCTCCTGACATCCATCCTTCTTTCCAACAGTCCTCTACATCCCCGTACAACAGCACACTAGCATTCCGCTCAGGTACTTGTTGACGCCAATGTGAGCAATAACTTACTGTGCAGGCGTCCTATTACAAACAGATGCGGTGGATGTAGTGGAGTCTGTTCTAGGTCAGTGCAGGGTCGTGGAAGTTAAAGCAGACCTGCTCGCCATTTATGAAAGAGGCAATCAAGAGGTTTTGTAGATGGTGAGATGAGTGAGATTGTCTTAAAGGGATAGTTCACTCAAAAATGTAAATTATGTCATCATTTACTCACCCTAATGCTGTAAGACTGGAGAAACTGGAAGAGAGGGCTACTCTCTGAGAAAACAAAGGGACTTAAAGTAACACCAAGTAACTTTTCCTCTTCGGTCGCTCTACTGGTTGGGAAACGAAATTGTCCATTGCCGCTGTCGTAAATAATCTAGCCTACCGTCTCACGCACGATCGCTGTTTATCCAGCACCGGCTTTAGAATGAATGATGTCCACAGACAAGGTAGAGTATGTTACATGATTTCATGAAAGGATGATGTATTGCGACATCAGAAACGAAGAAAAACGAAATAATGACTATTGTAGCGCTTGACGTAAAGCAGTCAAATTTTGTAGTTCTTTTTGTGCACGGGTTCTTACCCGAAACCCGAAGTTACATAGTGCCAGTAAAAGTGATACAGACCACATCAGTCTATGGCAGACGTGTCATTTAACTTATTTTAAGTCGATGTACCATCACAAGGGTCTTGGAAATATATTATGAAGGTTGAAAAACTACATTGTGTTACTTTAACATTTGAACTCTCTTGCTATATTACCATCCCCATTCGAGACACAATCACACTTGAGTTGATCACCTCCCAATTTACACATCATTCCCTTCACCCATCCCTACCTGAATTCACCCAAAAATCTATATTATATGGTTTAATATGAAGAATTATCACAGTATTATACATGTTGGGTATCATTTGAAATGTAGGGACAGAAATCTCTCAGATTTCCTCAAAAAGATCTTAATTTGTGTTCTGAAGATAAACAAAAGTCTTGCAAATTTGGAAAGACATGAGGGTGAGAAATGAATGACATAATTTTTATTTCTGGTTTAACCCTTTAAGAAAGAAGAAGTAGATTATACTGTACATAAAGGTTTTCTTTCATCAGTGCAACACAAGAGATGTTTTGATGCATGTTCACGCAGCTCCTTTGAATATAATGGAAACATCAGTAATCATGGGCTGACAAGCTTCAAAAATGACAAAAAAAAAGTACAAAAAAAAGTTTACATCACTTATGCGTTATATTCCAAGTCTTCTAAACCCAAGCCATAGCACTTTTTAAAACTACATTGAAGTCTGTTAAGAAACATAAGTACACTTAATAGGCCTTTATTCCATCAATATTATCTTATCTGCAAGATCTGAAGTACACAAGTGCACATTCAAAAGAATTAAAAGAACACTCCACCGTTTTTTGAAATAGGGCTTATTCACATTCTTTCCTACATTTAGATAGGTGTGCAAATGCATTTTTGTCTCAGTGCATGCATTGTTTTAGTTTGACAGGGTCGGCGCTAGCTTAGCTTAGCACAATGAATGGAATCCTTTGTTGCCAGCTAGCATGTCCTGAGTAAAAGTGATAATTGTTTGTTTTTTAAAACCCACGTAATTACTTCTTGTGGCCTGTGTATTCACAAAAGAAACAAAGAAAAACAAAATAATGACTATTGTAGCGCTTGACGTAAAGCAGTCAAGTTTGTAGTTCTTTTTTGTGCAGGGGTTCCTACCCGAAACCCGAAGTTACATAGTGCCAGTAAAAGCGATACAGACCACGTCAGGCTATGGTAGATGTGTCATTTAACTTATTTTAAGTCGATGTACCATCACAAGGGTCTTGGAAATATATTATGAAGGTTGAAAAACTACTTAGTGTTACTTTAAGCACACTTCTTTTTCACAAGCCCCTGGTGTTAATATGGTTTATGGAAAAGAGCAGTGTGAACATTCTGCAAAACATTTTTTTTTTATGTTTGGTTGAACTATTCTTTTAATTTGCTCTATCTGCCAGACACTATCCACTTTAACTACACAAAAAGTTTAGAGGGGACTCCCCATGTCTCAACTGTCCAAAATAGAAACAATTTCCTCTTCAATGACACACGTGCGACACACGCAGAGCTATTGTTTTGATGGATTTCCTGCCACTGCTCTATGCAGGCAGAAGTGGACTCCAAAACATCAAGTTTACAGCAAAGGCTACAAACATTATGTTTACTCCAATGAATAAATTTACTTTGACAGATAATAAAATCCCAGTGGGATCATTTACTTGACCACTTCATTAACTATGATGGTTTTATTTCATGTTTTGTGAAAGTCTAAAACATACTAGATAAATATTTGTAATGTTAAACACTGTTCTTCATAGACTCATATAGATGGAAACCATAATTTCATTCAAAATAAGTGCAAGAGAAGCCAAGAGTGATAGAGGAACACTGTTCCCGACTGCAGACAGCCATTTGTCAGAGCAAACAGATGTTGCTTTGGCCGCCGCATCCCACTTTCCACACTTTCTGAGGCTTTGCCAAAATTCCCCCAAGAGTCCTTTCATTCATCGGCTTTGCCCAACAGCTCTGGGTCTTTCCTGTTGACCCCACAGGACTCCTAAAACCAGAGCCACATGGGATTCCTATCTTTGGAGACGCATTATATCCGACACAGTTTTATGTGGGACTAAATCAAAGAAGATTCACCGATAAGGGACTAAAAAAGTCAAATATACGGCGTAAATCAAGATTTAACCAGAACGGACAGAGTCGACGACTTGCATATCTGCGACCTGACTCTCCGTCTAGTGCAAAACTTTGGCCCTGTGATTTGGAAAATACAACCCCCCGTGAGATACACATCTGGCTCGATGAAGCTGCAGTCTCTTGGAAGCACACGCAATTCAGTGGTCATGTTTTCTTCTTGGTAATCCCAGGCAGGACCATTTATTGTGCAACGAAATAAGGCAACATGCCCACACATTCCTGCTGTGCTGTTACCCGCTTAAGAGTCGGTCATCCAGAAAATGTTTGGCAGAGGAAGTGCCATGCTGTCTGGCTGAGCATGTTGATGGGCACGAACCGAACCCCACTGAGTGGCTGGGGAAACCTGACACACTCGCACACACTCTTTCCAGGCGACGCAGGTGCACCGTTTGCCTAACACACAAGCACTTGCTTAGCTAGAATGAAGCGCTTGGGTAGTCACATCGCTTTTCTAAAGGAAAATATATACAGCCGGTTCAATTATGTTATATTGGATTGTGCTGGGTTGATTACAAAGAAAATGGTAGAAAGACAATGCTGCCAAAGTGCAATTCAAAAGGCGTTTCCATGATGTTATCTGTCCTAACATTGGTTGGGACCACAATAGATATGGGTTGGGCTTTGAGAGTTTCTGAAAAGATTGAAAGACAATAACAGTAACATTGAGGTCACAGATAGGAGAGTATCAAAATAGTTTTGGAGACACAAAAAATGTATTTTTAATTATACAGGTGAACTGGTCTACTGATAAAAGCGGGGAATGCATAGGCTTTTAACCATACAAGTTAGATATAGCCAAAGATAAAGATTTAAATAATAATAATAAAAATGATGTCATTATTATGACATCGTGTTGGTTTAACAGTTAGATACAGCTCAAAGAATAATAATAATAAATGTATAAAACTGGAATATTATTACAAATAATCATAAATAATTAGAATTAATTATAAATAATAAAGATTTTTAGTATTGAGATAAAACAAATTGAAATCTGTTATTGCATAAAAGTTATTTGACTATAAATAATCATCAATCAATTAATAATTGCACCGTGTGTAATTTGTTTTTTCGTGAGCCTGCAAGCTCAACTCAGTATAAGATGTGCTTTTGCTGCACATTTTATTTGGTTTTACACATGACAGATTTGACAGGACATTCTCGCTGAGCTTTGATCCTTCTCTGATTGGGCTTGTTGATTAAAAACTAACTAACCAATGACGGAGCAACAGTGCTAGCCTGGCACCAAACTCCTCCATTCATAACCCAAAACAAGCTGGTGCCTTTCCTTTTAGAACAGCAAACACACTTTAAGAAAAATATTTGCCTAGATAAATACCGATTGACTCAGGAAAACAAACACACAAGCTTGTCAATGAAGTAACAGTTGGCGTCTGTGGCCCCTGCTTCCAGGCCGAAAAGCCTCTTTATTCCGGGATTATGATGGGAAAGAGAGCTGTGTGGTTACAATTTCAAAGAGCGGTGGAATGTTTCACAAATATCACCCCATATATACACACATAGACATCTCTTTATGACATTCAACGACCTGGAGTGCTGACAGGAATGTGTCTGATCTCTCGCCCTGGTCATCGTAGAACTGTGCCGACTTCATCCACTGAGTTCTAGCGCTTTTCTTTTTAATCACTTTCTGTCCCTGCATGGGCAAAGGCACGTGTCTGATTTGGCTTGAATAGCCTCTGCTGCTCTCAGAATGTGACACTCTGTTCCCATCTGTCTGGACTGACACAAGGGCTGTTCGAAATATCTCAATCTTTTTAGGATTTTAAGGGTTACAACAACATACAAAATGCAGAAGGTTTGTCTATGGGGGCTTCTGTGTATTCCTTTCTTTATGTGAACCTATTCTGCCTCTTTATATTTAAAGGGTTAGTTCCCCCAAAAATTAAAATTATTCCGTCAAGCCATCCTAGGTGTATATGACTTCTTCTTTCAGCCAAACACAATTGCAGTTATGTTTAAAAATATCCTGGGTCTTCAAAACTTTACAATGTGAGTGAATGGTACTGTACGTCATGCGTCAGGTCAGAAGTCACTCTTCGCGTACGGCCGTTACTGGAACCCAGTGATTATAGTTTATAAAGTTATAAATATGGATATTTTGCTTACAAAAATTAATCTGCTTCAGAAGGCCTTTATTAACCCCCTGGAGCCATATGGATTACTTTTATGGTGGATGGATGTGCTTTTTTGGGCTTCAAAAAACAAGGCACCATTCACTCCCATTGTTAAGCTTGGTAGAGCCAAGATGTTTTTTAATGTGACTCCAATTGTGCTTGGCTAAAAGAAGAAACTCATAATTCATCTATATTATTGGCTTGAGGGTGAGTATATTATGGGATAATTACAATTTTGGGGTAAACTAACCCTTTAATAAATTAAAGTGTCAAAGCTCTGGATTTACACCATGGTCATGTTTGAAAGCCTAAACGGTGTTAAATTTACTGCTATGGTATTAGCAGTTTTTCAGAAAAAAAAACACAAATACCATATCAAACATTTTATAAAATACCACATGGAAGAAAATTGGAAATATAAATACCACAATTACAGCAATATATCTGTAAAATAGCAACTTCATTGGTTTATGAAGCTTCCAGATTTGTTCTGTTTTTTTTTTTTTTTGTACAATATTTGTAAACTACTTATGAAATTACCAGATTTATAACTGTAGGCTACTTGTGGTATTTTGCAGAAAATGGTTACTATGGCTGTACGCGTGTGTTGCAGTTCTGTCTACATCGTGCACCACTACACTTAATCGGGTTAGACTATTATGAAAAATTTGAAGTTAACAGACTTATAGACAAGTTTTCTAGAGTGTTCCCCCTTCCCATCCCGTCCCTGTAGGTGGCTCTTAGGATTGCGTAACAAACATGTCGTACTATAAATAAAATTTTCATATTTGTATTTACGACTTTCACCAATAGAAAACTAAGGCTGTGTATTAAAACCTTGTGAGTTGCCTACATAGACAACAGGTTAGAATAAACAGTGCAAAAAAGGTTTGATTCGAACTTCCAGACACAGATTAACGCCCATTAAATGTTCGATGTTCAATGTTCTAACTCAAATTCTTGATTTGACGTTCGAACGTTCGTCCAACGTTAGAATGATGCCCAACAAAACACACGAAAGATGCACAACAATGTTCCCTTCGAGCGTTCGAATGATGCTCAGACGCGTTTCATTCACATGTAGCCTACGCACTGTTAAACAAGCCGTGTCTGTCGCATCTATAAAACTTGTACCCACCTTTCTGTACGCGAGCTGCAGGTAGTTATAGGGAATTCTTCTACTGAACTCCTGAAAGACATCCTCACTAACTTTATGCATGGACTGAGCTCCAAGTGTTCCCTCAAAGCATTCGTTTAAACAGTTCGCCCTATAAAGAATCGCTTCGAAAAACTTATCAGTCAGAAGGCTGTCAAAGCGATGCTGGTCTCTACATTTCAGTCTGCATCTGATTTTGGTCTGGCGCACTTCAGAGAAACTGCTCAGCGCGCTCTCCATGTACCGCACCACATTGCCAAAGTCTCCTTTACGAAAAGCATCCAATCCGTTTTCATAAAGCAGGTCAAACGGTTCCAGGGTGGCCGATGACAGCAAAAGTGTCTGGAGTATACAAGTCAAAAAGCCGTAGATTTTGGGGTTCACATCCATCTTCTCCGTAATATGATGCGCAAAATAACGCGCTCCGAATGATGAATAGCAATCCCAATGAGGCAGTGTGGGACAAGGAACAGGCTAATTCAAGTTACGGCTGAACTACCGTTCTAAGATTCAAGACAGTTTCGTTGTCACTCATAATGAATGACCAATTACTAGAGACATTTCGGAATGACCCCCGTCCCTCCCATCCATTCTGAGCTGACTCCTCCCTCCCCTACAGCCCACACATGACGGAAATCACAATTGTTGACGACCCCCAGCTGACTTACTTTTATTGCATTGAACAGCGACATATTAGAGCTTCTAAATGTTAGAACATTAAACGGAGTTTTACATGTAAAAGACTCGTGTCTCTATTACAGACAATAGATACACCGATGTGATGATTCACAGAGAACTTTCCAGTGAGATCCTCACACAAAGCCCTCAAAGCGAAGATCCTCACCGTTTCAACGTCTCCCTCTAGAGGACAGAAATCATACTGCAGCTCTCCTGAAAATATATGATTTAATATACGTTTATATCAGCTCATCGCAAAATCCATTCAATTGATTAGTTAAAAGTTGGATCATTTTTAAAACGTTTAAAATGAGTAGGCCTCGTATGTAAGGGATAAACAATCAGATGCTCAACTTAGCAACAATGTAAACAGTTTTGTTTTAAGCGTGAGAAAGATTATTCCACAATTTATGCCACACTAGCCCCCTTTGGCTTTACCATGGTAGTTTTATCTGTCAAACAGAAACAAAAGAAGGAACATCGGCCTCTCATTTCAAGAGCTTTGTTTCTCCAGCGATGAAAAGCTTTATGTTGCGTCCGAAATCGAATACTTCCCTACTATATATGTGAAAAACAGTATGCCAAAATAGTATGTCTGAATACTCCAAAAACAGAAGGCGAAAGTCCTGGATGACCTTCTACTTCCGCCAGGATTCGGAAGGCCATTTTGTAATAGATGTCAATGGAGGGGAGGCTTCACTACGCTGAATTCGCTTTTGTGAGGAAATAGCTTAGGCTATCATTTAAAGGTGGGGTATGTGATTTGCAAAACAGCCGGCAGATTTTGAAAATACACAACTCAAAAGGTCCTGCCTTCTTTCCCTGACTCCACCCACTCCACCCATTCGAAGAGGGGCATGGGGAGGGGGGTGTGGTACGACCGTTTGATTGACGCACTGACTGTCCAATGATTCTAGACGGTCTTGAAAATGATTGGCTGGATTTTTTCGAGTCCTGCGCGTTCCACAGATGATTAAAATTTTTAATTTTCATTTCAGTGCTTCTAACTCAGTGGCTGTAAGTGGGTTAGGAAAAGGATTTCAAGTGATTTTGAAAAAATGGTCAAAAAAGAAAATCACATACCCCACCTTTAATTATGTTTCCTCTTAAACGTTCATTTTGGATTGATCTATTTTCCACCAAATAAGTGAAATCTCTGACAATTGCGTGACAGGTATGATTCAGTTTCAGCGTTTCTCATTAATTTCTATGGTATCCACAAACAGTGACTGACTTTCTCACAACTCTGAACGAAATTCAATGACGTCAAGGCTGTAATGTGATTGGTTATCCAGACGCTTTTTCCAATGGTAGGTTCCAATAATAAGACCATCTCTGGTGAACATTCGATGGACACTTTACTATCCTATGAGGCAAAAGGAGCTGAATGTACAGTATGATTGGAAGTAAAGCGACACAACCAGGGATGGTTTTATTATTGGGAGATATAGCCTAGGGTCCGTAGATCTACCATTGTAAAGGCTAACTTGGATCACGTGTGTCTTGATAACCAATCACATTACAGACTTGACGTCATTGATTTTCATTCAGAATTGTGAAAGTCAATCATAAACTGAATAATACCTGTCTCGCAATTGTCTGTCGCTCTTTTTTCGGTGTTAACTCTAAAAATAGATGTAGTACAGTAACAACATGGCGGATGTATGTCCGAATTTCGTTTCGTTCGTACCCAGGTTCATACTATATACTTACTTTTTTAACGGTGGCGAAGTAAACTCAAATTCAAATATAGTACATGCATACTCAGTATGTGATTTCAGATGCAGTGTTAGTGTCCATTATTGACAGATGATAAATCAATGAAAACCGCTCTGTGTTCATATCATGCAAAGCGCCTCAAAAGCCTTCTGATTGGCTAAAAAAATCCCCACCACCATTTTGAAGTGCGTTCAACTTTGTCAAGTGGGCGAGGGAAGTTAATTTGGACAGACCCCTTCTACTACTCGACCCCTTGATTTTGACAGAAGGAGCGAGTCAACCCAATGGCTGCATCCGAAATCACACTTTCCTACTATAGTAGGTGAAAATCAGTATGTGACAAAAGGTGTATGTCTAAATTTGCAGTAGGCCTACTCATAAAAGAGAAGTCAAAAAAGACCTGGATGAGTATAGAAAGTCCCTAGAGGACCTAAATCATACTGCAGCTCTCCTGAAAATCCAATATTTCAATATTGTTGACATTTGAGATATCGTGAAGACATCGCACCCTTCACCTATGTTCATATCACACCTAAACATGCAGAGTGCCTCCAAAGCCTTCTATTTTTTTCCTAGGGAATTTGTTTCTATAAGTATGTATGTATGCTCGGGTTGTTGGGGAAAAAGTTGACTATTATAGTTATAGTATTATAGTATTGTTATCATTTTGAGTGAACGAGATGGAGGGAAGTTAGCGAGGGAAGGGCATAAAAAATTGGACAAACGCAGTCCTGTTATGATGCTATGGACAATGGTTAAATATACTCTGAAATGGATTGTAATTGGAATCAAGTAAATTTTTGACCCCTTAATACCACAATTAGAATCAGTTTCAGAGAGACATGTAATAAGTAAACATAACTTGTCTTTTGAAACTTCCTTTTTATTGTATCCGTTTCGTAACTAGCACAAATGTGAATTGTTCTGGATTTTGATGTTGTAGCTAATGTAAAAGTGCTAAAAACACTTATTCCGCAGTTAAGGAGGGAACAAAACAAGTGCATGTGGTGATAGCAAACCTTTATTGTGTAACACTGAAATAGTTACATAAAATGTTTAAAAATATTTAACTATAAAAAAACTACAAGCATCAATTGCTGAAGCTTTCTACATTTTGCATTTGCATATTACAGTTTATTTAAGCCTAGAATCTTCCCCTTTAAAAATTTCTTAAAATAGTAAGTTACTGTTACTAGGATATGACATCACTTCCTCTGTGGTCAACACAGAACTGTTAGTTAAGCAATCACAATGTTCTTGTTTTAAAGCTAACTGACTCAGAGGTCAAAGTTGAACGTGGAGACCCATCCCAAACATCTAAAAATACATCAAAGCTATGAAATAAATGCTTTTATCATGACAAAAACTAAATGCACATGTATTTATACTTAGCCTATCTATTAACACAATGTGTGCGCATACTGTCCACAGCAGTTTAGATTAGGTTCAGGTTTGCAGATGGTTCTCTGGATTATTAAACATAGTCTTTTCCAGGAATCTTGGAGACTGGATGCTTGCTGAGATGTTTGTTGGATCGCAGGTGCGTTACACTGCATGCGCATAAGAGTACGCCTCCGAATAAACAAAGCAAAGATCCAACAAATGCACCAATCAGAGACGTGCCGATCACATACCTAAAAAGACCCAGCACAGATGGTTAATATTCATAATCAATACTTTAGACTCACAAAAAGACATGGCAACATGAAGCTCCGTTGAATACTAGGAACAATACGAAACAAAACGACTCCTACCTTTCCTCCTTGTCCTTTTGTCTTTCCAAGAAATCATGAACAATTACATACATAAACCAGCTGGTTATGACCAAAGCAAACAGACCTAGAAAGATAAGAAAAAAGAATACACATATTCATAAGGCTTAAGTTTAACTGTGTTAGGGACATCAGAGGCAATTGTAAAACGTTTCTTATGTTATCTCACAGATAGAAATTTAGGCTTTTTACTGTAAAATATGGATACAATAAAAAAAAAAAATTAACAGTTTAAAATAATGGTTTTCTATTTTAATATACGTTAAAATGTAATTTATTCCTGTGAATTTTCAGCATCATTACTCAGTCACATGATCCTTCACAAATCATTTAGTGCTCAAGAAACATTTCTTTTTATTATCCTTGTTGAAAACAGCTGCGCTGTTTAATGTTTTTGTGGAAATCATGACACTTTTTCAGGATTTTTTGATTAATAGAAAGTATTTGAAATAAACATTATAAATGTCTTTCCTGTCACTTTTGAGCAATTTACTGCATGGATCCTTGCTGAATAAAAGTATTCATTTCTTCTTAAATTAAAAAACACAATCGTACTTACCCCAAAACCTTTAAAAGGTAGTGTTTTATGTAAAATATAGTTCTTTTTTTCCAGCAAGAATGCATTTAATTGACCAAAAGTGACAGAAATCTTTTGAACTAATGCATTTAAAATAAATGCTGTTCTTTTGAACTTTCTATTCTTAAAAGAATCCTAAAAAAAATTGTAAACAGTTTCCCAAAAAGTTTTAAGTAACAACCTTAGAAATACAAGTTACTTACAACTATACTAGTTTAAATTTAAAGGAATTTTTCGATAGTATAATAAAAATATTCGCAAATATGTAGGGCTGGGAAAAAATGAATCGCGATTAATCGCATCCAAAATAAAAGTTTTGTTTACATAAAATATGTGTGTGTAGTGTGTATAATTATTTTGTATATATAAATACACACACATGCATGTATATATTTAAGAAATATTTGCATGTATATACTGTATATATATATTTATACATCATTTATATTATATATAAATATACATCTTTTTATATTAATAACACATTTTTCTTAAATATATACATGCATGTGTGTGTATTTATATATACAAAATAATTATACACACTACACACACATATTTTATGTAAACAAAACTTTTATTTTGGATGCGATTAATTTTTTTCCAGCCCTAAAAATATGTTTAAAAATCACTTTTATAGAAAAATAGTAGTGCTGTCAAATCGATTAATCGCGTTGAATCGCATAACATAACATTTTGTAAATGATTGGCATAAAAGCAGCCTGGATATATGCTCACACACACACACGTTTACATTAGATGCGATTAATCGATTTGACATCACTAAAAAATTAGATTTCACTCCAGTTTCTTTATGATTTTTCAAATCTGGGCTGTACTCACCACCGCACACAGAAAGGATTCCCCCTGCGAAGGCAGCTCTGTCCTTCGACTGCATGTTCTCGTCTAGACATCTCGTGCACCTGAGACCGAAAATGGCAACCAGCACGCCGAGGCTTGACATGACCATGCTGATGATCATTATTACTCGGGTTAGTTGAATTTCATCTGCAAAGCACAGCAACAATCAGAGCACATCTATTCAAGAAGTCAAACAGCAGATGGATCCATAAATCACTGGACAGATACTCACAAGCTTGATGAAGAAGAGAATTGAAATGTGTGCAGTGGTCGACAGACGAACTGTATAGTTCGCACTTCATCCACAGTCCTTCGTATTTAACCAAATTCACACTTTTGCCATTGTCGTGTCCAATGGTTTTCCATTCATTTGTAAATGTGCCCAAAATCAGGCCACATAGTCCAGCAACGGACATAATATAACTGAAGAGCTGAAGAGCCATTGATGAATTGAAAGACAACTGTACAAGTAGACGTCTTCGAAGACAGTCAGTACTCTGTGTCCACTGTGCTGTTACTGAAGCTCATTGCAAACTGAGTAATCTGGGCTGCTATTTATTATCGGGAGAGTGGGTGTGAATCAATTGTCATGACATTCATGGACATGACATTGGGTCAGATTTCTTTGGAAGTAGCAGCTTTATTCCGGGAAAAAAATCTAGCTTGAACTTGAAGTCATAGTTGTAGTGGTTGAAGTTTTGGCTTGGAAAACTGGAGGTTGTTGGTTCAATCACCTATAATAAGTCATTTTGGATAAAAGCATCCTTTAAAATAAGCAGTTGCAGTTGTATTTTGATGTATTACCATCAAGGAGGACGGAGATTGTGGCAAGTAGGACGAGAGAGGACCAGGCCTGGGACATTTATGTTGTATTTTTATGCGGCGGTCAACCCTAGGAGCTGCCGCTTTACGTTTGTTTTGTATATTTATTTTGTGAGATTTAAGTTTAATTGAACGTTGTGTTTTCCAATTCCTCCTCCTCTGAACTTTAAACCTTGCTACAGAGATGAATAACATTTCATTTGAAATGAGGTGAAAACTGTATAAATCAGCACATTCCATCATGATTATGATAAATCTCACAATTTGTTTTTAAAGACACACCTGCTTATTCACAGATCAGTCCAAAAGATATATTTATTGTTTCCACTCATATCATAATCGTGTGCTGTTTCCTCCTTTTTTCGGGTTGTGATGAGTGGTTAGGTGGGAGGATGGCCACTAATATGTCGGGAAGACAAGTCTTCTAAAAATAGTAACAGTGACTAATACTATTGTTGAAAAAAAAAGTTATTACTGTTTATTTGATTTCTTAAGCTGTTTCATGATTCATTTACATGCATTCTCATGGATTTATAAGTGCTTTTGTCATTAATGTCAACAACTTTTAGCGATTGTTTTTTGTTGTTTGTTATGTGATGGTCACTTTAAAATAACATGGGAAACGTTTTACAATACCTTCATCATATTATTTTTAAACACCTTTTTTAAATATCCTTTTATGAATTTTATTATTGTAAAGCTCCGTATTAAAATGAATACCCATTAAAATATATACAGTATCACCCTAAGAATAATGTGCTTTACTACTACAGTTCTTAAGGTTAACTAATCATGAAAAGTGTTGATCAAGCATTATATTTAGATCTGGCATTGTATTTAATGAAAGAGATGAGCATGTAGCCGATCATACACGTTGAGCGCATGAATGCAGTGATCTCGTCATCGCAACTCGATTTCTGCACATTAACGAATGCTAAACTGAGACATTCACATTGTTGAAAATAAATAACCACATTCCTAGCATTAGGTTCCTTTGGAGGGTAATGCTATTTTAATGGAGTGATCCTGCATCTTTCTCCTCTCTCCTCCTCATCTAACAAACACACC
The DNA here is from genome assembly GCA_036326025.1 of Chrosomus eos. Taxonomy (NCBI): domain Eukaryota; kingdom Metazoa; phylum Chordata; class Actinopteri; order Cypriniformes; family Leuciscidae; genus Chrosomus; species Chrosomus eos. The sequence goes on from CM070838.1 coordinate 21,859,727, forward strand.
AGTGGGCGGGGCCAAAGTTGTAGTTGAGAGATAGGCACATTCCACAACGAGTTCGCTAGCCTTGATGACAATAAAAGCTGTTTTTGGACAAACAAGTTTTCAGTTCTGAAAGTTACAGGATATTCTTATAGTATAAATGTGACCCTGGACCACAAAACCAGTCACAAGTAGCACGGGTATATTTGTTGCAATATCCAATACATTGTATGGGTCAAAATGATTGATTTTTCTTTTATGCTAAAAATCATTAGGATATTAAGTACAGATTATGTTCCATGAAGATATTTGTAAATTTCCAACTGTAAAATAAACTGTAAAAAATATTTTTGTGAGTGAATGCAGCACAATCACGAACATAAATTGACAACTTTAAAGGCAACTTTATCAATGTTTCGATTTTTTGCACCCTGAGAATCCAGATTTTCAAATAGTTGTATCTTGGCCAAATAGTATCCTATCCTAACCATACATCAATGGAAAGCTTATTTATTTAGCTTTCAGATTATTATTCTCAATTTCAAGAAATTTAGCGATCGCCATTTTCAAAAGGGGTTGTTAAAGGGTAAGTTCACCCAAAAATGAAAATTATGTCAATAATTACTCCCCCTCATGTTGTTCCCACCCCGTAAGGGAGATGTTCCCAACATCTTCGGAACACAAATTAAGATATTTGTGATTAAATCTGAAAGCTGGATCACTCCTTCATAGGCTGGTAGGTAATTGATATCTGCCAGCCCAGAAAAGTTAGTTAAACAGCGTTAAAATAGTCCAAGTGACTACAGTGGCTCAACCTTAAGTTTATCAAAAGACGAGAATACTTTTTGTGCGCAAAAATAAAACAAAATTAACGACTTTATTCAACCATCTCTTCTCTTCCATGTCATTCTCCTAAGCTGTTGACGTAGTGTAACAGCTTAGCACTTCTGGGTTGTTTGTCAGAACGACATGAGGGTGAGTAATTACTTAATTTTTGGGTGAACTAACCCTTTAAAGGTACACTGTATAGTTTTTTAAAATATTTTATTAGCTAAAATCAATGTCTTTATTCATAAATACGTCCTCATTGGTGTAATTACCTGATCTGACGTATCCTCGTAAGTGAAGAATTTCTTATCTTTATTTACATTGGACGGGTAAGTCCAACGAGGCTTCCATGTCGTTCCGCCATTTTGAAAAACTATAGCAGAGAGGGACAAAAGGTACTAGCCTACCACAACGCGTTTCCGTTCAGAGCCAGCTTCACGTGCCTGAAACCAGCTGAAACGGACAAGGAGATCAGTGAGAGGCGCTTGTCACTGTCCCGGCAAATTTGAAAAGCTGCACTGCACGGTACTTCATGATGCAGGATCATACTTATGCCGAGCCACAGGAGAAGGAATCTTCAAGCCAAAAAAGCGAAATAATATCGTGATAGCTTTTCCTAGCGGCTACCAACCGTAGCTGCAACACGCATTTGAAAAAGTGAGGCGCTAGAGAGCACTATTCGTTTGAATGTAAAATATAATTTCACCGCTAAATGGGAGAAATTCTTACACAGTGTAACTTTAAGAAAAGTGCTGAGCTTAATTTTTTTGCCATCTAGTGGTTGAAAAGGGAATAAAATCAATGGCGCCTTTTACCCCGTTGGACCTTACTGTTTTGTGTCATCACAGGAGTCATGTATTGCTAGCCTGACGTCGTCATACTCAGATTCTAGTCAGAATGTGAGTCTGATACTGCTGATACGGTTGATAGAGACAACCCCACCTAGTGGCCAGAGGTGTCTTACCCGGTGTCTTACATTTACTCGTAGTCATACCTCATCGAGTAACCATGGTAAACCAGTGAATGATTTTACTTCGTTTTTGAAAGTAACCATGTTTAAAAAAAGGTGGGGTTGTTACACCAATTTGACGGTGGGAGAATGAAGGGACATGTTTTTAAATTGACCAAATTAAGTTTGTTGATGTATCTTTCACGCTCTATGGCGGGCAGGTGAACACATAATTACTTGACATGTTTAATCTTAGTGATTTCTTATGGACGTTGTTTTGTGACTCTATTTTGTATTGAAGTCTATGGGAAGTCTAGTTTTTTTCCCCCAAAAAAGGTGCAGTCAAGAAATAGACAGTTAAAGGGTACCTATTATGGCATTTAAAATGTTCCTAATATTGTTCTGGGAGTCCCCAACAACAGTTTTACAAGCATGAAATGACAAAAAACACTTTTGTTGTCTTATAATATGTATTTATTTTACCTGATTTGCTCACCGACTCCCATATGAATCGTTTAGCGAGTCATTTTTCCAAACCCCGCCTTTGCGTGGCGCTAATCTGCGGTGATATGTTAGCTACCATAGCCCAAAGGAGTGACACCGAGCCGACGGGGTGTCATTGGTTGTTGCGTTAAATCTTACCCAGATACAATAGTGCTATTTTCTGATTGGCTAACAACACCAGACGAACAACACAGAGGAGACGCGCTTGATTCCTGCCGGTTCCACAGTGAGAGTGGCGGGCCAGAGTTTTGGGCTCTGCGGCATATTAAATATATTACAAATAGTTTTTCAGCGTGAGAAATACAATGTGTGGCGGGAGAGCGTGACAAAAGACCGAAATGTGTGACACTTGAGAGCCCTGCACTTCACATATTACAATACAATTGACATTGAAGACCTAGAAGCTGCGCTGTGCGTACACAACACACAAAATAATTATTGAGCATGATACATAAAACATAAAAGCAACAATTAATATTAATAATACTTACAGGTTGTGATTCGGAGAAGGAAGCTGATCCAAATAAAGCCGGCTCGCGAATCCATACTTTATAGCATTTAGGTTTGTGAAGCAATCATCTTCAAAATGTTGCGAACACAGAACAAGGTTCGGCTATACTTGTGTGGTATAGTTGTATATATGAACTCTAGCCACTTAGTCTTCAAATGCTCCTCACTGGGCAGATGTTAAAAGTTTGCTTTTGCGTCGCACTTCAAAACACAGCGTCTCGTCGACATGATGTTAGTTTTCCCTGGCGTCTCTGAACGCAATGAGTGGGCGTATCTTATTCAAATAACTTGTACAGGTGATGTCATAAAGTTAGAGAAAAAGCATCGTTCGTCTATCGATTCATATCAGCGACTCAGAGTCGACTCTTACTTTGAGAGACAATAACTTTGTATACGGTGAACTTTCATGTTTAAAACTTTGCAGGATGTTTTCGTTCACTTAGATCTATGTTACACACTACGTGAAGGGCAAATTTCAAAAATCCATAATAGGTACCCTTTAAGTTCCCGGATGTGCCGGTAGAACGTATACTTGCTTCTCAGCGGATCAAGTCCAAACCGAACTTCCTGACCTTAAATGTTGTGGGCGGGGCTAAGTTTGGCTGGCATCCAGGCTAATGTATTGCTGTAATATTATATGTGTTTATTCTGCTGAACAGTAACAACAACACACATCTCCACAAGTCTCATTCATGTCTGAGGCACAAATGGACAAGTTAGCGTCGAAGTCTAATAGGGTTTTTTTCCCAAAAGAATCTAGTGCCATCTTGTGGTCCTTCCGTAGGCCTAATAAATGAATAAATTAATTGTACATCAACTTATTAGACAGACCCATCAAGCATTTATCATAATAATGTTTCTTACCGACTTATTTTTGAAAGTTACTAAAGATATTAGTGTAACTGGCTATACCCAAACATCGGTTACAAGTTCATGTCAAAACTCCCAGCATGCGCCCTAGGACTGCTGCTCTCAAACCTGTCAGATGTCATTCCAGGAAAGACAGCCTGAGGCCCAACGACACAGTGCATGGGATTGTCTGTGGCTTTCTCTCTTTTTAATATCATACACTCAACACTATACATATGTGGAGCGTATATGAGTGCTTTTATTTTTAAAGGGAGCCGTTCTCAGTATAGGCTACTACAAAGCCTACGTGTCGACTCTACTATAAGCACTGCAGAACAAGAGATCCACAAATTTGACACTTTTCTGGAAAATTTTAATTCTGTCATAAAGTAGGCCTCATCAAAAGATTTTTCTTTTATCTTCAGAAACATGAAGATATTTTTAATGAAATCTGAGAGATTTCTGACCTTCCACTGAAAGTCTAATCACCCAAAACTGATCCTGGTTTGGAACATATAGAGCAATGAGAGGGACATGGTGATGGGGGACAATGGGAAGACAAATAAATGTCAATACTTTTGCGTTTGCTCGCAAAGTTTTTCCGTTCCCCAAGAAACTTTGCGTTCGAAAAGTTTCTCGGGGGAATTGATGTTTGGGTGATCTATCACTTTAAGTAGGACTTAAGTTTGATAGTCTCTCAAGATTCGAGTATCAGGACTCTAGTTTTCTTTTCGTCTGCAAAAAGAAGAACTATAAACAACAGGGTGGACTTATTTTCAAGTAGTCTGAATGTTTTTTTTTATTTATTTATTCAGCAGAATACGTTTTTACATGCATATCCAACCTGTTTGAGTTTAATAAGCACTGACTCGACACACCCTCATGTGACCACCTGTACCGGTTTTTCCTGAAGATGTGCCGCAGGCTTATCGGCCCGAGAAGAGTAGGCTAAATGACGAGAATTAAAGGAAAGCCAATAGAGCAACATTCACACCTGCACGCAGACACACCTAAAAGCTTCCACATTTCATTCACCGAGTGACCGAGGAGAAAGTGAGCCACTTTAAAACTGTCTGGAGGTTGCCACTGCTGAGTATTGGGTGTGTAATGTTTCAGCACGAGACTCGCGTTGGACCGCCGTTGCTGCGTTTCTCTCAGGTAAGCAACTGTCATTCCGAGGGGAACGGTTTACGTGACTGATAGCCAGTTTAAGTGACATAGTTGAATGTGATATTAAATACGTTAAAAATAAAATAAAATAAAATAAACGTAGTTTAATACACAGAGCCTAGGTGTTCACGCATGGCGCGTTCTTGTTGTTTTTAAACACATACGCGCGCCTCAGACCGGCGTTTTTTGGGTAGGCTAGTTGTCGATCGCGTCTCAAGGTGCGTTGCGTTGCGTTTGAAGATGGCGCGCAAAGTTCAAATAAAACGGTTTGTTCTCAATGCGTTTCTTTTTTTTATGGAAAACACATGGATTTGTGTGGCTCTCACTTAAAATGGTCTAGACGAAAGCCTACAACTATAAGGAAGGAAATAGTTACAGGGTTTGAGTGTCACATGTTTTTCACTGCTTAATCAGATAAGAAAGGAAAAATATAAATTTCCAAAAAATACAACAAACTGTAAGGGAGGCAAAAACTTTTACCTCGCGATTTGTGATCTGTAATATTGTATCGTATGTTCAAACGACACACTTGATAGGCTACTAAATGCATTTAATATCGAAAATGTATGTTCTAGGCCTATATTATGTGTGTAAATTAGCTAGTTATAGCATATTTATCAATCATTTTAATTTGATCAGTTCAGTTTAATCAGTTAGCGGTTGTATTTCACTGAATCTGTCATACATCACTTTTAAAAGTAGCCTACAAATATTCCATATCTCCCTAATTAATACGTGGTCATAAAAACATAGCCTGCCTACGTTTTACTTAGATATTATCGTCGTCACACTGGAGAAAACCGCTGTCCCTCCTTAAAATATCAACCATTGATGCTCAAAGATATTGTCTGCTAAGCTATTGTATTGCACACATGTTTGGGTAACATATTGGCAAACCCAACGGTTGGTTTACATTTTTTTTTTTTAACCTAGTGATTGGTTTAATTATTTAAAGTTTTAAACCCAACAGTTGGGGTTGTCCATATTTGACCAGCATATTTCATAGCCTTGCCTCCTTAGCTATATTGGACATGTGGATTAAATGCATAAATGTCAAAAATGAACTCTTTTTTTTAATTATTATTTCAGATATTGCATAACACCTGTTTACTTGGAGTTTTTGACCTGCAGTGCACATTGCTAGGAATCGTGGCTGAGATGGATACCAGGGTTTCAGTCATTGTTTCTAGTAGTGGGCGCTGCAGATATTCAGCTTTTTGCCATAAAAATCTGGAGTCATATCTACAATCCTAATGAGAACAAGGTCTAATACAACACGTATGGCACACACGTGGATGTGTACAAGAAACACCTTGGGTTACCACTGGATGGCAGTAGAGAATAAAGGAAAGTGACAACGGACATCTAGGATTTGCAGTTTCAACATGCAAGTAACGTGAACATCTTTGGCATGTTGGTGAACCTGCCCTGGCCTGGAGAGGCACTTGTTTGGCATTTAGACTTCCTCATTCATTTGTAATTGGGGCCTTTATGCAGAAAATAACCACAACAGAGTTCAGCGATTCGTTTGAAAGCTTTTCGTAATTTTCCTGTTGAGTGTTTAAGGGTCAGTGACAAATAAAGATGATGAATGTTTATGATGGTTTCAAACTTATTTTTCCACCAAGTTTTAATTGAATGAAAGTGTTGTACCCACAAAGTAACATTTCCTTACAATGAATTACATAAACATTAATTAAAAAAAATATACACGAACTGTAGGTCTGAGGGCCCCACTATGAAATCATTTCCTGTTTTTTTTTTTTTTTTTTGCCACATGACAACAAAATGGCTTCTTGGGTAGTGATTATATTGTATCTTAAAATATATATATTGAAGCAATTGTAATGCAAATAATTGACAACAAAATAACTCACTGAATTGACAGGAAGACCTTCTGTGAGGCTATATCCAGGAGATTGCCGTTTATTTGAATCAGATATGGTGGATTTCAAATATTTCATTGACACAAACATACCCTTTAAAAGTAATTTATTTGGTATTTACAGTTGGCCAGTGGAAGCTATGAGAATGTGCAAGATACAAACACTTTCGCCGGTCACAAAACGTTTCCAGCATCAGCTGATTGTAAAAGAAACTGGCATGAAAGTCGTCTCCATACATTGATTGAAAACTTCTAAAGCCTGTCACTCAGTCACACACATACACGAACATTTACAATGGCATATCAGGTGCGAAAACTTTTGTAAACCAGAAGTTATTTTGCCCCAAGAACAACCGATATTGTCAGTTTTACAGCAATACTTTTTTTTTAAATCCCTGAATGTTAAACATTTGGCACAGACCAATCCAGCCAATTAAGATGATAATTGTAACATACAATTTTCTTTTCAAATACTACAGCGCACTGCGATGTGCACCATGATATGCGCTAGCTTGACACAGCACTGAAAGAGATTGAGATATATGCACACTCATCACTAAAACACACATGAAGTGATTCAAAACTGATTCAGCAATACAGTTCACAGAAAATGTTCTTAATCACCTTGTAAGCCTACAGCCACATGGCAACAGAAGATATTTTCCCTAAAAGTTTATTGGACACATTTCAGGCCATGCCTTTCATTGGAATGCACCAACACAAACTAGCACATTGTTATTTTCAAGAGCGCAATATGAGAGCGTTGAGCACTAGCGATCGAACACTGGTCTTAAATAGGCACTAATGCGATACAAAAGTAGCTGCTGTATTAAGTTGTCTCTGTACAGGATGCTACATGTAACCCGCAAAAACATATTCCCGTTCACAAAAGCGAAGCGGAATATAATCCCTTTAGAACACATTTTTGACAGGAATATGGAATGTAAGCAATAATTGATCAGTAAGGGAAAAAAATGCCCTGATAAAATGATGTGCATTCAGCAGTTTCCATGAATAGGGTACAAAATTTGACTTTTCATCTGCAATAAATGTTCTTAACAGAGAACAGATTTGCTAAATAAAGTATCATACATATTATTTTGTATGATATCACACAACAGCAACATAATACAGTTAAACCTGTGTGAATAACCAAAAATGCAACATTAGGTCTCAGACTAGCCAGCTTTGAATGACAGATTAATTTAGGGGTTTTTCAAGCCCTATTTTGTACACTATTTGTGGAAAGTCACACTTGCTGCTTTGATCTGTTTGCTGGTCGGTTTTTATGTCCCTGCTTAAAGTAAGTTTGCCACCAAATGCAAAGCACTGTAAATCCAAACACTGAAATAGCATGAATTGCATATGATGATGCAAGCAAGAAAACTGTCTACATCTGTGCCAATAGCATTGCTACTACATGCCTTAAAACTTGTATGTTGGATTTTTATTGAATTATAAATAAAAAATACATACGGTATATATATAAAAAGATTGAGAAGTAGAGATGTGTTTTTGGCCGTTTTTTTTGTTTTCGGATGACAAGATTCATATAGACCCCACAGAGTTCACATTCAGCCAGCATGCATTTGAACACTGGAGCATATTAGCAGGTCCTGGAGACCTATGAAGTAGACGAGATGATCGCTACGGACACTGCAGGAAATATCAGAATAACAAAAGGCACCCAAAGGGCTGAGCGTCTCCAACCCTAGCAGTACGTGAGCCCACAGTGTGCATGACGAGTCTCTCACAAATGATATGGAGGGCAAATGAAGAAGCATTGACGACCTCAGCTTGATATCTGATTGGCTTGAAGACTGAAGCTGCTTATCAAGATGTCGAAATGTGTTAGAGCAGGGCTGGAATTTTTTGCATTACAGTTCTCCAGAAATTTGATCACTTCGGTTTATGCCAGTCTTTTGGGATAGAAAGGGTAAAACAATATAATAGGAATTAAAAAATAAACTATATCATCTCAAAATAAATCAATAAATATAGAGCACAATTCAAGCATGTTTTCCATTAAATTAAAAAAACAAAAATTCTCTGCTGTATCCTGCAATGCAACATGGAATCAAGACCAGGCTTGAATATAGATGCCGAGAGGGATGAAAAGAAAGGGATATTTAAAAAAAACTGTGCAGTAGATCCCTTCCAGTCCAGTCTTCTACAATAAGACAAGAACATGAGAAGCGAACAGGAACCGTCCCTGTCGCCCAGTAGTTGATAACTCCATGGTAAAAGACTCATTCACAACACGAAGAGACGACGACGGCTCATCGGATGCGATGAGCTGAGAAACTTGGAGGAAAAATTAAATTAAAGTGTCAGTAGCTTCCGCCGAAAGCCTCATGAACTCAAAGTAGTTTCTGAATCACTTCCTTCTCTATTGATTCACAAAGTAAAGGGCCGAACGGACTCGTGATTGGGCAGCAGTGGAGGCTTATGGTCACTGTCTGTAGTAGGCACCTAAAAGAGAAGGATATAAAAATGCACATTTAAAAAAAAATCTAGCGAATCTGAAGCGATACCTCGGGTGCATTGGTGCAGTGTGAACCTTTGTAGGCCGCCTCTGGTCTTGACGGAGGGCGAGGGGTGTACGGGCTCTCCACATAAGCATAGCTCGGGTTTATGTTCTCATAGTGCTGTGTAGGAGGAGGCGGCCTGGAACAAAGAACCGAGAGGAACATGAGACTCCTGTAGGACTTCTGATGGCGTATGAGTGGTAATGAGTCAGAGATGTAGTACCTCGCAGGTTTGTGGTTCCGCGCTCTCTGGTACTCGTCCTCTCTGCTACGCACCTCGTCTCGCATGCGTGGTCGTACTACTTCTTCTTGCCCTGGCTAATATGACAGCAGAAGAGAGCATGTCAGTGGTGTCGACAGGGTCCACGTCACCAGGCCCACATGGAATATTGTGAATTTCAGCAGCATCAGTATTTACTATATAGCTTTTTTAACCCTAAACAAGCAGGGGTTAAAGCCATTGGCCAAACCCCATTCTATAGTGAGTACATGTTTTAACTAGGGCTGGGCGATAAAACGATAACGATAATTATCGCGATATAATTTTTCTCGATAAAACGATATCAAGAGGTCGATAAATGTTCGATAATGTGTATGCGTCAAAAGCGGAACGAAACTCATTTGAACCGCGCGCGCCACACGGACCGTTAATCTGCTCGGCTCAAAGTCCAAACAGTCGGCAGCGCAGCGCGAGCTCACTAGAGCAGACCGCAGACGCGTTTACTCTGATCGTCTCGCTCACGAGATCCAGTGAGATGCGCTTGAGTTCAGCGAAGGACACAAATGTCTCAGTTTAAAGGCAGATGAAACAGCGCTGACAAACAGGAGAAACACTGTGCGCAACGATACAGTCATAATCTGAATTGATACTGAATCCATTTACCATGGGTTTACTGTAACGTTAGACTAGTAATATTAACTGCACCATGAAATGTGGGATATACATATTGAATTGTATTATATTATTAATGAAGACAATGTATAAATGACTAATGGAATATAATTACAGTATTTAATAATGTATTTAACTGTTAGACAAGTACTGATTTTCATACAAATACCATAGAAACCATAGTTACATATTGCCATGATAGTGAGGTGCTAAGTTATAGGCTATGCCTGGGTTTATCTGTGGTTATCATGATCTAAATGCATGATACTGGATGACCTGCCAATGGTTAATTTTAATAAAACTCAAAACAGTCAGAATATTACATTTTACCAAATGTACCAAATGTTTTTTTAAAACAGATGTTACTGGTTTTGTTAATGAACATACATTTAACGTAGTATTAGTTTGAGTTAGGATGCAGATTTATTGTCAACTCACAGTCAAATATGCATTTTGAGACAAAACATGTAATATTAATATTGCAGCCTGCACTGCAGTGCCAACTGTGCTGAAGAAATACTTTTCTATTCAGATATTTATTTTGTTAAGGAAAGATTACAATGTTTGAATGTTCTACCTCAGATTTGTGAAATGTTCACCTGTTTGGCAAGTGTTTGTCATGATATGTTCTGAAAATAAAGAGTAGGGCCTAGTTTAAAACCACAATTAATGCTCTGGTTTCTACAACTTTCACTTAGGAGCAAAAATCTGCCTTTAAACTTGAAAGAAATAAAAATTGGACATTTATCGTGATAATTATCGATATCGATAATTATCGATATCGACTGATATAAAAAAAAAATATTGTGATATTTTTTTTTGGCCATATCGCCCAGCCCTAGTTTTAACTACACAAATGCAATATTCCCATCAGTGTTCAATCATCTTTGATATATTTAAATCCTCATATTGTCATATGTGCACCTTTAAAGGGCTTCCCCTCCCCCTAATCTTATTAAATATATGCTTCATCTTTCATTTTAAATTCCTAAGTTTGATCACTAAATTCAATTAGAATAATAAGACACTTTAGGGCTGTTACCCTAGGTAGGACTGATCAAATTAAATCATTTGCAATGAAACATTATAATGTAATGAGATTGTTTTAAATATTTTAATATACAAATAAGAAACGTTGAAAAGAATAATATTTTTAAACATAACACTAAACCACCAGTAGGTGGCGGCAGGTGACCATCTTAATGAGCGAGTTATCGAGTCATTCATTCAAACGATTCGTTCAAACAAATGATTCATTCAAGAATGAGGCAAATGCTGCGTCTCAGTTCGCCTACTTATACTATGCCCTAAAAGTATGTACTCTTTTGGTAAAGAAAAAGTGCATACTTTTGAGTGGGTAGCAGAAGAGTAGACAAGCTTTGGGACATACCATCGTAATAAAATAGCGTCTTTAATGGTTGCTCTCTGTTGCTTAACTACACGCACCCCGTCACGTAAACTGGCCTGTCAATGATAAAATCCTCCACATTTATTTTCATTTCCTACTGTAACGGAGAGAAATGCAGAAGCACGTCGATCTGCCAGTCACGGGTCTTTCATGCGGAGACTCTCCTCATATTAATGCATAATGATGAAGTTAATGGCCAAATGGATCATTAGATAAGTTCACATTGTTGTTGCAGATGAAATATAACATTACATAAATAACATTACATAAATATTTTAATCAGCTTAAATGTTGATTATTAAATCACTCAAACCCCTTATCTAACATCTCTACTGTTGCCGTCAATAATACATTTGTTATCCACTAACGATCGCAACAATAAATGTAATAAATCATTTTCTCATTTTAGTGATTCGATTTAGTGATTTTTTTTTGTTATTGACGTTTTAATCAGGCTACTTGTCCCTTCAAAAAATCAACTCGTCCCGGACAAGTGTTAATGTCGAGCTCTGTGTATACATATAAACAAAGCATTTATTAATCTGCTTTAAATAAAATATTTTAAAAATTTTTGTCTAAAGCTTCAATAAACCATATAATTTAAAAAAAAAATGCATTGTAATGTTTAAAACGAATGTCACAACAAATGTCATAGACCAGGATGATTTTAAAATGAGCGGTTCATTCATAAATCTGTAAGATTACCTTTATGCTGTGGAAATACAAACCAGACGCCAGTACACATTGATGCTTACCTTGTATTCTACCTCGGGTCGTCTTCTATCTATCACTTGTTTCTTCTCCTCTTTCGATCTCTTATACTCCCTTTTCTCTTCCTCCAATAGCAGTCGGGCTAATTCCTTAAAATACATTGCAAAACGCACAACATAATTGGGTTTGGAGGTAACACCAACCTCAAATGTGTGTGTGTGTGTGTGTGGGTTGTGGGGGGGTGTGTGTGTGTGGGGGGGGGGGCATGCTGTACCTCATCTTTAGCAACTTGAGCGGCGCGTTTGTCAATTTGACTAGCCTGTAAAAAAGAAATGCAGTTACTTTTTTGTATTACAAACCACCAATAATTAAAAGCACAGAGAAAGATTCACTCAAGGTACCTTAATTTCTTCTTCTTGTAGTCTGCGTGCCACCTCCATGTCTTTGAGCTCCTGGTCCTGTAGGTCTAAGTTGGCCAATCCATGTGTTGCTTCCTTCATGCCATACTCTCCTCTAACCTTTCGGCCTGCAGGGGGCATAAGAGGATATATCAGTCCAAAGAAAACACTACAGAACTACACCTCAGCCTTATCATTTATTCACACAGTAGCACAAGAAGCCATTTTTATTTTGGGATTGAAAAGGAATGATCAAAAATGCAAGTTTGTAGCCACCGTCAAGATTTAGTACACAAGATTCCCACAAACACCAAAGGATAGGAAAGAGGAAATCAGAGCATGCCTTGAAGCACTCCCACCACCAGATGGCACAGCAAAGTCCAAGAAGGTTCAATGAAACACGTGGCCCCAGGTCCATACCTCTCTCTCTGGAGGAAGGGCCAGGGGACGGGCCCTCATTTGAAAGGCCTCTGAGCGCGGGCTCCTCAAACACCTCATTAGGGCCTGACGGGAGCCTCGGCCGGCTCTTGAGATCCTCCCACCCCAAGCGGTCTTCTGACAATCCTCTAGTTGGGGAGAGACTGTACTCGTCCAGTTCTTGCTCTCTGCTTTTGTGCCTCTCTCTATTCCCATCTCTGCCTCGTTCTCTTTGTCTGTCTCTGCTAGCATGTCCGTAGCCATTCCTGTCCACCTCCCTGTCCACGTTTCTACCCCTGTCCATCTGGTTAACATCTCCGCTAAACAGTCGGTCTTGACTTCTTGTCCGGTTTCTTGGCCTGTCCTTGGATCTCTGTCCATCCCTTTCTCGTTCTCGATCCCTGTTCCTCTCCTTGTCCCAAACCCTATCCTGGCCGGCAGAGTAATCCTTGGGAGGTTTCTCCTTCTGCCGCACCGCAGGCTCCAGGTCGTCCCATTGATCTGGCTTCTTTCTTCTACGAGGTTCTTTGTAATCGAGATCGAGAGGTCTGTTTCTCTCTTTCGAGTAATCTTCCGGGTATTTCGGTCGTCGCTCAGGTGAGTAGTACTCTGGGATCCTTTCCTTGCTCGGAATCTCTGGATGTCTAGTTCGGACGTGTTCAACGGACTCATATTCTGGATAACGACTACGGGGATGTATTTTTCTGTCTGGAACGGGCGAGTTGTACGGGGAAAGAATTTGATTGTGGTTGTTATGCTTCTCTTTTCTGTAACCTGGAGAAGTGGAAAGGGGATTCGGCTCTTGCAAGTCTGGTGGAAGGTGCGGGAGGCTCCGGGCGGCTGCGTGAAAGCGAGTAAGGGCAAAGGTGGAGTGCAGAACAAGGAGGGAACTTGGTTAGTACAAAAGGGTTAGTTCACTCTGGATCATTTGCAGGATGTAAAATGTTAAATAAAGCTATTGCTGACAAGTAGTACCAAGCCATTCAAATGAAGAGGTTACAGCCAGGGTCCAAAATTAACTATGCCACACATGCAATAGTCAAGTGGCTGGAAAAAACTGAAAATTTACTTTGAAAAACATTATATATATATGCAGATATGACTGAAGTGCATTTGACACTTACAAGGTGTTCATTTTGGATCCTGTTTATAGCAACTCCAGTTGAGCATATTAGAAAAGTCTGTTTGTGGGTTAGGTAATTTTACAAAACCAAAAACAAAACAAACAGGGGTTGGTGCAGTGGTGTAGTCTAGTTTTTTGTAGTGAGTATACTGTGATATACCAGCCGCCCCCCCCCCCCCCCCCCCCCCCCCCCCCGGAGAGAAAATTTTATTTTGGGCACATTAGCCTTAGAGATGTTATATGAATATGGTCCCTAAAGCACAGGTTTTATCAGCTGACAATTACAATACTTAAACATTGTAAGCACAAATAAAAATGTACTTTTTAAAAACTTGTGTGATATTCCTTTAAAATTGTGTTTTAATATATTTGATTATTATTATTTTAAAAAGTACATCTTACTATGCAATTTCTTTCATAATTCCCTCTAGTTACTTAATTTATCTACAAACTTTTATTTTGGTGGGTTGTAAATTAAAGACATTTGAGCTTCTGTGTTTTAATAAACTATTATTTTTATTATTTTTTAGGCCTACTTGAAGTATACTCTACTGTGCAATAGTAAAATATTTCTGTTATATTTTATATTTTAAGTTATACAAAACTTTGATTTTGAAAGGTTGTCATGAAGACTTTAAAGTTTGTGAGTGTGTATATGATACGAATGAACGACGATAGTTTTATCAAATGAAATGGTAAAATTCTTGTGAAGTGACTCTCATAAAAGCTCTGCAATGAAGTTCAAATGTGTGCATGTCCTCCTCATAGACGCTGAAAACACCACGAGTGTCACGCGCGCGTCAGTGTGTAGTGTTCAGTGTGTAGTAGGCTAGAGCACACATTGAGCGCTCATTCACAGAAACACGCAGAACATTCAGAGTTTATTTCAATAGCAGTCTTTTTGAGCTTTAATATTCATAGACACTTAGTAAATATCGAGATTTGATTCTATCATTAGCCTACTTTTGATTTATTCATTCAAAAATGGCTAAATTGCGTGACGTTCCGCTTTACAGTAGCCTAGGTTATTTGTTACATTTGTTGCTGGCTTCCGCGATTCGATCCGTGTCGCTGCGCAAACACAGACGTCATGGCGGGGTGAATTTATGAATGAAAATTCTTTCACAAAACGATGTTGTTACGAATCCTCACGCGTTTTAAAGTGGGTATACGGAGATCTTTGACATTTCCTAGTGGGTATACGGAAATCCTTGACATTTTCTAGTGGGTATACGGCGTATACCTGCGTATCACGTAGACTACACCACTGGTTGGGTGCATATAGTAGGTGTTTATAAAAAGGTCCATGTGCATTTCGTTCAGATTAATGCCAACAAACCAGGACAATGATTTTTAGACTGCAAATATCTTGTTAACCCTCCTAAAACAATTTCTTTATCACAGATTGACAGGTCGAGGGTTCAGATAAACATGTCTGATCTTCTACCCACACACCACTGCAGAAACGCAACACAGGCCTAATTGTTTGCATCCTGGTGTGAGAACAGAGCTTAGCTATGCTGTCACGGTTAAATAGGGAACGAGAGCTAAAGATACTCCTGCACAAAGATGCTGAATCTTTTATGTTGTGCCCTGTATAATCTGTGCTTATCATAGCTAGCCTCGTGAGACCATCCTGATCTCGCGAGCTTTCAAGGTTTCACTCGCAGATCAGTCTGGATACTTTCCGTTAAAGAAAATTTGGGAGCAGTTCACCAAACGAACGTCCAATCAGCGTTGGCTTTGAGGCGGGTTGAGGTGTGACGCAACGAGAAGCGCGACAGTTCAGTCTTAAGTACATGGCGGCTTCAGCGGATGAAACTAGCATCAGTGTGGCTATCGAGCAAGTTTTATCGGAATTACAGAGTTATTACGGAATTACAGAGCTAACGAGCCTTTACCTGCAGCAGCAAGAGTAGCCTGGCTTGTGGTTGTGTTTTCGTCGTCGCTCTCATATGCTTCGTTGATCTGATTGGTTGATTTGGCCCGTCTATCACCAACATAGGCCAATCAGCTAACCAGTATTTTCGCCCCTTACCAAAACTACTTCAACGGAAGGTTTCCAGATGGATATGCGGAGCAAATCCATCTGGCGGAGTCAGGTTATATCATAGCAGGGTTCTTATAAACAGAATATCAACAACATGAAGAAATGCATTGCGTGCTGAAGTTTCACCTCTAGGGTTAGGGAGTTTTGGTGAAACGCACTCTTCATTAAGCACCAATGAATAAAAGGTTTGAATGAGTGTTTAACGAGGCAAGCAGACCCTACGGGTACGATACTGGCTGACCAGCAAGAGGCCCTAAACACATCCAAATGATTGCATGAGAGAATGATTGCGTAACACGTGAAAGCAAACAGTTTGAATGCAAACACTGGCACGCAAGGGCAGCCATGCAGGGCGGGTTGAGTTAACAGATGCAGTGTTGACATGAACAACTTGCATGTCCAGTTTTGTAGCATTAGTCACTAAATGGTTGCCCATTACGAATGCAACATGGTGATGCCGGTTTAGATCTGAGGCAAGTAAACCTTCCCACGGATCCCTTATGTTTACTAAACAAAATAAATTCCACACTAACATGCGGTCAAGTTATTTGACATTTTGTTTAACTTCTCAACAAGCAGATTAAAGTATCTGGAGTGCTTGGGGCTTGAAATGTGTTCATTACTGTAATTGCTTCCTAGAGCATAAGTACCTCCGATCCCATTGAAACACGAAGGCGCAACGCATGTCAAAATTTGCGTACAAAAAAAAACATTATTAAGCAATTATTTATTTTAGTAACCATTCAAATTATTTTATTTTTGTAATATATATATATATACAGGGCTCGACATTAAAGGCCATTGCACACTGAGTCCGAAATTCGCATCCGAAATCTTCGCACGTTAAAAAATAAATACGACCTCACGTTATGTCAATCACGCTTGCACACTGCCTCCGAACTTTCGTCCGTCATAAAAAAAATCGGATCGGGTTCGATTTTCTGCGTTTTTCGCATCCGTAGCAAGCAGTTTCTATGGTGTTTAAAAAGGTGTTTTGACAGTTCAGAGCCACCGAATCACGAATATGAAAAAACGCATACGAAAATTTCGGACTGTGGATTTTTTGAAGGGGCAAGTGAAAGAGAATTTTGCTTGCCCGACCGGACAAGTAGCCTGATTAAAATGTCAATAAATACACCAAAACGTGACAATGACTCTGATTTTAGATTACATTTAGTATAAGTGGCGATCGATAGTGGATAATGATTGGCTGTTGTTGGCTATAATGTACTGACGGTAAGGTTGCGCCGAAGCTCGCGCTGGCTCTCGAGAAGAAATTAAAACAATGAGCGCAGCACACCCAAAGAAACTCAGTTAACATACTGCAGTAAACATTCAAAACGTGGAGTTTTTATATTTGTAACACATGATACAGTTAAGCAGCACACTGAAAATGTAACGCTAATTTCATACAACAGTTCAATAAAGTAGTTCATATTAAGTCATTAACATTTTAGATGCAAAATATTGACTGTTTTTGTTCTGTTTCAGCAGCGAATATAGTTCCAGACAAAGATAACAGCAAAATCATAACGCATCTCACAGCAACACTTCAGCGTTTTGAACGAATCGGTTGAGTCAAAGATTCAATGACCCATTCATAAACAACTGCCTTGTTCTTGAATGAATGACTCACTTATTAAAACGGTCACTTGCCGCCACCTATTGGTGGTTTAGTTTCATGTTTAAAAGTATAATTTCCACCCAGCATTTCAAATTTGTATTTTTAAAAAATATTTATAACAGTCTCATAATATTATTCAAGGCAGTTATTATTTTTTAGTGTAAATTAATAAATTGAATTTCTTTGAAAATTTTAAATGGGAGATGAATCATACATTTTAATAAGATTAGGGGAAAAAACACTCTTTATGAAGTTAAAACAAATTGCCCTCAGGGTAAATATCACAAATATGCAGATTTAAATACGTCAAAGCTGCAATATTGTGAAAGAATATTGCATCAGAAAAATTATATATCCTATTTTTTTTCTAAGAAACTTTTTTACTGAATGACTGATGTACTTGTCATTAGGAAGAACAAGCACATGACAAGGCGTAATGTCGAGCCCTGATAATATATATATACGTGTGTGTGTGTGTGTGTGTGTGTGTGTGTGTGTGTGTGTGTGTGTGTGTGTGTGTGTGTGTGTGTGTGCGCGTCTTAATTTAGCATTATTTAAATGCAATAATAATTGTATTATTATTTATTATTAGTTTTTCATTTTAGTTACTTTTTTTGTGATGTGTTTTTTCCTGTCATGTTTACTGGACTTTTTAAAAATGTGTCTATTTAGCTTTATTTTTATTTCAGGTTAGTTTTAGTAATTTTAGTACATTAGTAACGGGATTCAGAACCCATGTTATTTTAGTATTATTCATATACTTTGTTAATATTTTGAATTAGATTATATTTTTATATTTACAATTATGGTTTAGTTAAATTTGTGATTTTGTTATGTGCTCTTAATTTTTATTAATATTTTTTTTATATGAGAGCTTTTAATTTATTTCAGTTTATTTCTTGTTAGTTCACGTTTTCATCGAATATCTATATTTTATTTCAGCTTTATTTAACAAATGTTTTTAATAGTTTTAGTTAATAATAGAATAATTAATTTAATTGAAGTTACTGGCTACCATGAAAAGGCACATATTGCAAACTTTTTCAAATTTTTCCAGCAGTCAAATGTGTTTACAGATCCGAACACATTTTCTGTTCCCCGAACCTCATCTTTGCTCGACTGCACACCTCCCACCAGGGGCCGCTCTACACACCTTTGTCTTCGTAGTACTCCTCTTCAAAGTTTTCTTCCATCTGCTTTTGCCGTTTTCTCTCCTCTTTCATCTCTCGCTCCTGCAGCTTCCGGGCGATGGCCTAGTTGAAGGCATATAAACAAACTCAAAAGAATGAGTGGAGCGAAACGAGAATAGCAATGATGTAACAGACATGGGTGTGGTTACGTCTATGCCTTACTGATGAATAACACACAGAGAATGCGAGTTCCGAAGTGTTACAAACACAATCACGATGAAGTAACGTGACCGCTGTGGGCGTGGCTAAATCAATGCCGTACCGAGGACCAACACAATCCCGAGTGTGTGTGTGAATGTTGTGAATGTCTGGAAGGCGGCCTGCTCTCACCTCATCTTTCTCTTCCTGCTGCCTCAGTTGTTCAGCCTGCCGGACTAGTTGTTCTTGAATATTCTGAGCCATTTCATTGTCGATCCGTTCCCTGACAGGACAGAGGGAAAGAAAACACTTGAGTTTTTACATTGCGAGCTTCTCAAATCAGCCACAATGGCTTTCAACTCCTGTGTCTGAGAAGAACCTGTTCTTGAAAGACCAGTCACCATTAAGTGTTATAAAGAAACACGTTACTATTATCTATCTTTTCTGATTAGTTTTATTTATGAACTATTATAGTATTTATCAATGTTGAATTAGGGTTTAGCTTTCATTTTAGATTTTTATTTAGCAATTTTGTCATGTTTATTAGTTGTTTTTTTAAATGCATCTAATTATCATTTTTTTGTTTTAGCAATTTTAATAGTTAAACTTGAATGAAAATATACTATCTGAAGTTGAAGCTTTTCAATCTAACATTTATATTTTATTTCAGCTTTATTTTAATTACCAGAAATCTTTTTTTATATAGTTTTAGTTAACAATAACAACACTGAAAGGTTTTGTAAATACTGGTGTCTGTCTTGTACTGTTCTGGTAAAGATTTACACGAGTTTGGGAGATTAATACCCAAGTAATCAGTAATGTGATTACCATTCATAGAGTAATTAGTAAAGCAATCCCATTACAACCTAGTTAATGTAATTAGTTTGACTCGCAGACACATTTAGGACTGTTGAACACTATCAGGCTCTTATGATCACCAAGGCTGCATTTATTGGATTAAAAATACAATAAAAACAGTAATATTGTGAAATATTATTACAATTTAAATAAACAGTTTTCTATTTGAATATATTATAACATGTAATTTATTCCTGTGATTCAAAGCTGAATTTTCAGTGTCACATGATCCTTCAGAAATCATTCTAATATGCTGATTTGATTCTCAAGAAACATTTCTGATTATTATAAATATTAACCGTTATGCTGCTAAATGTTTTTGTGGAAACCGTGATCGCTTTTTTCAGGATTTCTGATCAATAGAAAGTTCAAAAGAACAGCATTTACTTGAAATAACATTAGAAATGTTTTTACTGTCACTGTTGATTAACTTGATGTATCTTTGCTGATTAGAAGTATTCATTTCTTAAAAACTAAAATCTTTCGCAGATATTTGTAACGAACTGATGGACGACTAAAATTCATAATATCTTCTACTGCAAAGTCTGAGCCGTGGAACGAGTCTCCCCTCAGGCTCATCTCTCTCTGATGATACCATCAGCTCAGAGGCCTTGAGACGTCGCCCAGCAGGAAGGAACACTTTATCCGCATGTGGCATGAGCACAAGTCAAAACATTTTACTGTGACGGCGTACTACGAGACGACAAGGCCTTCGTGTGCAGACACAAGCTCAAAGCGCAGCAGAAGACGAACCAAACTCCACACATTGTGTGTGTAAAGCGGAGACACAACTTGAGTTATCAAGGACTGATAGCACAAGTGCACACTCAGGTTTATGTCCACGATGTCATCCAGTCCTACTTACAGTACGCCTACTTATCTTAACAGACAGCAAAAACAATCTGACCTCAGACGTCTGCTGCCGGGAGTTTGGGAAGGTCTGAGTAAAGAACGACCTTCCTACGACGCAGTACAGTCTGACCTTTAAGCTCTACATGATCAGCATCTTTCAGGTCTCATATAGCTTTATGTCTCACACGGGACGAAGAGAATTAAGTATAGTGTTTTTTAAAGTGTGTATGCCTCAGGTCACTCACAGGCGGCGATGTTGTCTCTTGCTCTCGACTTTGGCCCGCAGGTCCTCTTCCTCCTGCAGACGCTTGGCCACCTGCAGGTCCTGCTGCACCAGACGGCTCTTGTGGACGTTAGAGGCCAGGTGGCTCTCGACTGGAACAGTAAAAGAGGAGAAACCATTTAGATCATTTAGATGTAACAGACATTAGAGAAGACTCGCTTCACACCATGTTTAATGCAAATAAATGACAAACGTTTAAGATTTTTTTTGTGTGTGTGAGATGTGGGGGCCAAGTATGTTAACCCATATGCAGAGTTTATTTGTCTTCTGCATTTATTCCATCCAAGTGCGTGCACACACATTAGGAGTAGTGAACACACACACACACACTGCAAACCACAGAGCAGTGGGCAGCCATTATGCTGTGGCGCCCGGGGAGCGATTGGGGGTTAGGTGCCTTGCTCAAGTGCACTTCAGTCGTTTCCTGCTGGTACTGGAATCAAACCTTCAGGTTACAAGTCTGACTCACTAACCATTAGGCCACGACTGCCCACCTTAAATCTGAAGCACATGATTGGTCGAGAAAAAGCATTTTCATGCAAGACTAATATTTACATAAATTTGAAAGAAAAAGTATTTATTAAACAACATTTAAAAAGGATATATCACTGAATAATATTAAATAACTGAATTAGATTTGAATTTGAAAATTGTTTATTATTTAATAATAATAATAAATGCAATACAATTATAAAATAACACATTTTTATTGGAGTTATAATAATTTAATTTAAACCATTCAGTAATTTAATGAAATCATTATTATTTTTATTATTATTAAGACTAAACTGAATATTAAGTCAAAATTATATATTTTTACATTAAGAATTAAAACAAAAGCATTTTCACTCACGTCAAATAACTAAATGAATTTTTAGTTAATATTCTGTGTTTAGTCATAATAATGAGAATTTAAAAAAAATATAGCAACAACAATAATGAAATAATTAAATACAATATTAAAATGTAATTGTAATTCAGGGTGGGGGGGGGGGGGAAGAATGCAAAAAAAGTTATAAAATTGAAAACAAACAAACAAACAACAAATTCAGTGAAAACAACTAATGCAAATAATAATAAAATTAATAAATTACAGTTTTTTTGCACAAATTTTTCTATATAATATATGACTGTGGACTGATAATTAAAAAGACAAAACTTTTAGTGACCATGTTACATGATGTATAATAATATGGCATTGCATATTATATATCTTAACTGAGAGCACATGCTCTGAAATGCCAATTTGAGGAGTGACATCAAACCAGTCGCCATCAAGGCCGAGAAAATGTGCCGCATCCACACGGCAGTAAATCGTGCCGACACCAAAGAGCATCATCTTCCCAAAGTCTGAACACTTTTTATCGATCCTGTGACTGAGCACACGTTATATTTGAGAGCGTGTACCAGAAAGAAAGAAAAAAATCCATAAATTGAAACCTAAGTGATAGATATAGGAAGTAATTTTTTTGCGAGGAGCTATTTGAACATTACATTACCAGTCCTTCTCTGGCTTTCATTCACTGATATTCTTTCAGCTGGGACGGTTTAGCACCATCTGACAGTGCGACTAAACAAAGTTGATGTGACACACAAGCTGATGAAAGGTCGTCCGTGTTGATTTAACACTCTACTATAGTGTTGTTATTGGATACACAGTATTAAAACCGTTCATTAGAATGGTAACACTTTACAATAAGGTTCATTTATTAAACATTAATGTATTTACTAACATGAACTAACCATGAGCACTCCCATTTGTTACTGTTTTTGTTCAAAATAAAAATACAGCTGTTCATTGTTTGTTCATGTTAGTTCACAGTGCATACCTATGTTAACAAGATTTTAATAAAGTATTAGTAAATGTTGAAATGAACATTATCAAATGCTGTGTAAGTGCAGTTCATTATTAGTTAATGTTAACTAATGAACCTTATTGTAGTGTTACTATTAAAATAATATAAATATTAGGTAAAACAATAAAAAAAAAACTTAATTAGAAATCTTGCCTTGTCAACTAACTGAAATTAAATTAAAAATAAAGCTGAAATAAAAAATAAATATTATATGAAAATATTAGCCTAAAGCAACTTTTTTTTGAGTTAACAAGTGAAAATATTTTTTTTTGGATTGAAATACTAAAATTACTAAAACTTAAACCTGAAATTATAAAAATAAAGGCTAATACAAAATATGAAGAAATACTATATAAATAATACTAAAATAACTGCTGTACTGTATAGAAAATAAAGTCTCATGATCAGTTTTTTAAGGACCTCTCATGGGTTCATTTATTGTATTGATATAGCAGATCAAAGTTTTTGTGATCACACAGAAATATGAATTTGCCGGGATACTTTGTTAATAATTGAATTCCCCAAGAGAGAACCTGCGTTTCTAAAATCTGCCCACATATCGAATCTAAAAGAGGGAGTTTTCAGATCTTTCCAAAACCATACAGTTGCAAGAATCTGCAATAGCATTTTTGTGTTTTTGCGGCTTCAAACTTTCTAAGATTTTTTTTGGTATGACACAGATGCCGCCTCTTCCTGGAAAGGGGAACTTCCTTTTGATTTGAGTGCCCTTGCAATGTTACAACCTTTCACAAAAACACGAGGACTGAAGCACAGCTGGAGGACGTCGAATCAGATGCTTTGTCTAACAGACTCTAGGTCCTCAAGAGCTCAGTGAGGGAGTTCTCACAGACGAGTGCTAATAATATACACATGATAGATATGATCTGTGGTGATTGGTGAAGGTGTAAAACCTCACATTTCAGCAGAAGGGGAAGATAAGTTTGGACTTTTCGTTCCACTGTTGCACTAGCTCTTAAAAGGACGGGAAAAACCATAAAAGCTTTGAATGACTCATTTAGTGTCAACAAACAGCTTCAGGATTACAGGTCAGAAGATTACATGCAATGACACTCATGTTAAAAAAGTACAGGTTCTGAACGGACTTACTTTCCTGTTCCTGAAGGTTGTGGGCCAGACAGTGGTCTTCCAGCACGGCAAAGTCCCGGCACACTGCAGACGGACAAAAAGAGATAGAAATCTGATTATTTACTGTTAACAAAGAGTTGCGTCACAGTTTCAGCCCATGCAGGAAGTCCACAATGCAAACCTCAGGATAACAGGTTTAGGTAAACACAGTTTCATTCACACATTGTTGTGGCATTTATCTGAATGTACGTGGGGGTGGGCGATAGGGCAAAAATATCATATCACGATTTTTTTCAAGAAAACCGCGATTCATGATTTTATCACGACTCTTTTTCATGTTTACAGAACATGTACTTACAAGGTAACAAAATTCAAAAAAAAAAAAAAGTGGCAAAAATTTAGGCCAAAGTGGCGATTTTTTTTGTAATTAAAAAAAAAGAACAAAGATACACATTACATATACACAACTTAATAAATGAAATAAACCATGCTTTATTTTTTTCAGCTACAGAAGGTATATTTAACAGTAGCATTCAAGAAATAAATAAATGAACACATAAAAATAAAACACTACATAGACTTCACTGTATAAATTAATAATAGCTTTAATAAGAATCAATATATAAAGTTCTCGGTAAAGACAAGTGAGGGATTTTCTCTTTGTGTTTTGTTGTTTTATTAACATTAAAGGGATAGTTTCCCCAAAAATGCCATCATTTACTCTCTCAAGTTGTTTTAAACCCAAATAAGTTTTTTTTAATATAATTTTGGGTGAACTATCCCTTTAAGGACAAGCTCCAGTATGTTTACTATTCGGCTACTGTCACTTTAAGGCCGGCACGCATCAAATAAACACGCACCCGATTTTCTCTCAAATGTTTGCTTTCGCTTTAGACATAACCAGCTGTGTTTATGTAAACCTTGTGTGTATTTGACAGTACTAGAGCCATACGACTAGAAAGATAACTTAGTCCAGTAACCAGTTTTAGTGCCTGTGTGCTTCAGGTGTTTGTCCTATCCGGCACATGCAAATAATGAAAATAAACATTTCAGTGTCTTGTGAGTGTCACTAGCACTACCTCTGTGTTAACATGTGATGTGAATGTATGTCGCGTTGTTGAGACGGAGCCGCCAGAACTGCAACTGATAGAATGCACTGTAGCACGATACTACGATATTTCTTCAAAAGCAAATCGGGGAGACATTTTAATCGTCCATGATCAAAAATCGTGATCTCGCACATCCTTAAACGAAAGTATGAGTTAGTATTGGATTTACACAAAGATTGAAAAGTTTAGGGAAGAAATTAATTTTATTCAGCAAGGATGCATTCAATTGATCAGAATTGACCGTAAAGACATTTATAATGTTACAAAAGATTTCTGTAAAATAGTCAAGTTCTCGAGGCACTGATTATGCAGAACGATATCGGCCGATACCGATAGTTAGATTTTCTTCAGGGAAAAAACTCTCTAGGCTATACAGTACAGGGAGGGAGGAAACACTATTATTTGGTTCATTACTATGATTTTTGAGGTTAAAATTATAGCCCAAACTATTTCTATCTATTTTTAGATATAATAATCACACTTAAATAAATAGGGAAAGGATTGAATACAAATTAGTTAGACATAGGATACTTTATCAACACTTCGACAGCCCTTAATTCAACACAAGAGAGATATTTTCTTCACACACAGATGCAATGACATGTTTTCTGCCCTCTTTTAACTGACAGGATATAATCAAGCCTGATCATTGGCTGTTTTTGACCGATAGTAAATAGTTGCTTTTATCGGCCAATACATCCCTAATTACTATTTCCAACTTTCTATTCTTCAAAAAATCCTGAAAAAAACGATCATGGTTTCCACAAAAAAGCAAACAACTGTTTTCAAGATTGTATAATGTATATTATCATGTAGTATAATAATAAGAAATGGTTTTTGAGCATCAAATCAGCATATTAGATTGATTTCTGAAGGATCATGTGACACTGAAGACTGGAGTAGTGATGCTGAAAATTCAGCTTTGACATTAGATTTTAAAATAGACTATATTTAAATTAGGGATGCACCATATAGCAACCACCATATCAGTGTCGGTCAATGTGTGTACATTTTTAATGTTAACGTTATCGGCCAGAACATTTGGCCAAAATATTAAAGCCGAATAATAATAGATTAGTTCCTTCAACTGAGACACTTCAGATGTTCACTATGATGGGTTTTGAAATTTGAATTGCTTGAAATATGATTGGAATCACTTCAGAAAATGAAAATACAGTTGAGTGCAACATGTGCAAAACATTATAATTGTGTGCTTGGGACATTTTAATGGTGAGACTTCTGTTTTGACCAACATATCGGTTATCAGCTTTCAAATCTAAAGTATTTTCAGTTTTCAGTGTTGGCCAAAATTTTCATATCGGTGCATCCCTAATTTAAATACGTTTATTTTAATTTTTAATCAAATTTTAACTGTATTTAAACCATAAAGGCAGTGACACACACTTTCATAATTTTGTGTCACGGCCCTAGGAGACTTTTCTCAAAAATCGTATAGACCTCAAACATTTAAATGGTAGTGTATATTTCAAATACATGTATTAATTTATTTTGAATGCCATATTATAGGCTATATTCTTAAAATAGCAAAAAATACAATAAAAATATGACTCAATATACGAATAAAATTCTACATTACAATAACAACTATAGAATCATATACAGTTTAATATATTATTGGAGGGGTTTGTGTTGAAAACCCCTAAAACTGCAGGGCAACACACCATTATCACCTCAGTTATAAATATGTTGCGAAACTAAAACCATGTCTTCCACATCCGCCCTTTAACATGCTCTTATCTGCCTTTTTTATGATTTATCCAGGCCTGATTCTGCACCTGGCAGCCTCCCGGCTACTGAGACACGTTTCATAACACAGGTGGAGAAGCAATGAAATCGTGTACTTAATTTGTGACTGAAAACACACACAAAAAAACGCCCTCAAGGCTCTGATACACGCTCCGATAACCCGGATCAGATAAAAGCAACTTTTGCATTTCAGTCTGCAAGAAAAACTGCATTGATTCGGTGAATTGAGCATAACTAATATAACCACACACACACACACACACACACACACACACACACACACACACACACACACACACACAGTGCTTCAGTTGTGAGTGAATTTAGCGACAGGTTTAATATTGATGTAAAAAACAATTTGCACAATACTAATTTTCCTACCAATGTTCCCATCAGTCTGTGTTTGTACGCTTAGCTTGGTCGAGACATGTAAAGACTAAGGGATAAGATTAAGTAATTGCTGAAGATTTGTGATTAAAGTAGTCGTCCATCTGCTGCTGATTAACCACTTCATTGGCGGCCTAGACAAAAAAAAAAGCTGCGGAACTGAGACTATAGGATATTCATAGCGCTAAATGAGGAACCGATACCAAAATGTACATTTCACAAACTATCTTGTTTACTCTACTGGTTGTTGAAGCACTCATGATCTTAAAGGGTACCTATTATGGCATTTAAAATGTTCCTAATATTGTTCTGGGAGTCCCCAACAACAGTTTTGCAAGCATGCAATGACAAAAAACACTTTTGTTGTCTTATAATATGCATTTATTTTTACCTGATTTGCTCACCGACTCCCAAATGAATCGTTTAGCGAGTCATTTTTCCAAACCCCGCCTTTGCGTGACGCTAATCTGTGGTGATATGTTAGACACCCAGCCGACGGGGTGTCATTGGTTGTTGCGCTAGATCTTACCCAGATACAACAGTGCTATTTTCTGATTGGCTAACAACACCAGACGAACAACACCAGAGGAGACCAGGGTTGCCAGGTCTGCACAACAAAACCAGCCCAGTTGCTCATCAAACTAACCCAATCACGGCCAAAAATATTCAAATAGCGTTCCCGGGTGTTTCCTCAATAACAATCATGTTCCAGTGGATAAAACAATCGCGTCAACCAGCGTGCACTACACAAACAACCCGCGGAAACAGTGCAGGCATACGGACCTGGCAACACTGGAGGAGACGCGCTTGAATCCTGCCGGTTCCACAGTGAGTGAGTTTTGGGCAATGCGGCATATTAAATATATTACAAATAGTTTATCAGCGTGAGAAATACAATGTGTGGCCGGAGAGCGTGACAAAAGACCGAAATGAGTGACTGTCACGCTCAATGTGTGATGCGTGACACTCGAGAGCCCTGTGACAACTCCATTAACCCTCTGAGCCCGACGGCATCGTCGACGACGCCACAAATCAGCTCCGAGAAATTATGATATAACTCGACAACAGATTTATCGATTTTCTTACCGTTTTTTTCCAGCAGAAAGCTAATGAGCTAGCCATCACGGGGGTGTCTTTGGTGTCTTTCTAGCCTTTACAGAAGGTTTTCTATCCATCCTGGAATTTGTGCATCCTTTCGGAGTTTTTCAGCCATAAATCCAAACGTTTATATCCAACTTTGATACACTTGAAGTCCATAACTTATAAATATTCCGTCATATTTGCCGCTAGCTCGATGCTAGCTGCCATTTTGGATATCCACGTGATGGTTTTTGACCAATTACAGGCTGATCCGTCGTAAACATTGGGTGCGTCACTGGGTCATTGCGCTCTCTCCAAGGGAGGGAGGGAGAGAGAGTAGCACGGAGACGCAGGTTTCACAGAGAAATGGATCTAAATCGAGCGCAGAATTATGGATTTTCAGGAGAACAGAGCTTTTTGACAGATGAGGAACTAGATTACCAGGATAGACCCAGCTGAAGTGCCATTTATTTATTTACTGTAAAAAAGTATTATAGAAGTATAAATGTAGTATAAAAGTATAAAAAGAATAGAATAAATAAAATAATAAATAAAATAAATAAAATATAAATGCAAAGCCTGTGATGTGGCCCTCTTTGTGATTGCTGTTAGGAACTGTTTTGAGGCTTGGCACCAGTGAATTTCATGAAAACGCCTGGACTTCTTTTGGAAAAATGTAAATAGTTTTGGTTCTGTACAAGTTATAATGTTTATTCCTGTGCTCCAGGACTCCAAAGACATGAACAAACTGTTTTCCAGAGGAAATTTGCTTAGCTTTTATTTATTTGTGTGTGATTTCAATAAATATTTGAGTGATTCAATTTCCGATTTCTTTTTTCATCTGTCTTTATGGTCCCATAACTTATTTTACATTCAGGTGACATCAATGTAACACAGATATGCTGAAAGTTCAATTTGTCCTGAAAAAAAAGAGGTGTGTCAATTGTCTGTACACAAAAGGGTTGATGTTTTACAAGCTTTTTTAGTGAATAACACCAGACGGAAAAATTATTGTAAAAATACCCTTAGGTCTCTGAGGGTTAACAACGACAAACACTTCACATATTTCAATACAATTGACATTGAAGACCTAAGTTAGCTGCTAGAAGCTGCGCTGTGCCTGTGCGTACACAACACACAAAAATAATTATAGAACATGATACAAACATAAAAGCAACAGCCTACTTACAGATTGTGATTCGGAGAAGGAAGCTGATCCAAATAAACTCGGTACTGAACCTCCCTCCTTCAGTATCAGCCGGCTCGCAAATTCATACTTTATAGCATTTAGGTTTGTGAAGCAATCATCTTCAAAATGACGCGAACACAGAACAAGTTCGGGCTATAATACTTCTGTGGTATAGTTATGAACTGTAGCCACTGTCTTCAAATGCTCCTCACTGGGCAGATGAAAAAAGTTTGCTTTTGCGTCGCACTTCAAAACACAGCAGCGTCTCGTCGACATGATGTTTTCCCTGGTGTCTCCTAATGCAATGAGTGGGCGTATCTTATTCAAATAACTTGGACAAGTGACGTACGAAAGTGCATCGTTCGTCTATCGATTCATATCAACGACTCAGAGTCGACTCTTACTTTTGAGAGATAATAACTTTGTATACGGTGAACTTTCATATTTAAAACTTTGCAGGATGTTTTCGTTCACTTAGATCTATGTTACACACTACATGAAAGGTAATTTTCAAAATTCCATGATAGGTACCCTTTAATGCCCTACATAATGGCTGAGGAACATTTGGCAGAAAGAAACAAGATGAGAACAAGTGTCTTGGTGCTGACTGTGCATCTACTATGGGCTGTAACTCCAGATGCATGGAGACTATTTTAAGGTTTTTATTCTGTCAGCATTAGTTAAAAGTACCGACTTTGGTACCAAGTCGGACCGGTCCACTGATAGACGCCTGCTTTCAAATGCTCCCATCTGTATCTGTGTAAGCGGTGAAGAGAGTCATTGATGTAGATTTACAACATGTTTTTAAAGCGTTGAGCATTGTAGCCAATCACAGACATATCCGATGAGCGAAGTGAGTGCAATGGGCAA
Organism: Chrosomus eos; assembly: GCA_036326025.1. NCBI lineage: Eukaryota > Metazoa > Chordata > Actinopteri > Cypriniformes > Leuciscidae > Chrosomus > Chrosomus eos. Next base: position 21,890,214 of record CM070838.1, read on the forward strand.
TCAGAGGCGTTTACGATTCCGTTCAACAGCGCTCAAAGAGTCACATTTTTGTGAGTAGGTACTTTTTGACAAGTCTAGTCATCATTTACTCCATGTCGTTCCAAACCCATAAGGCAAATGAAGATATTTCAAATTAAATCTGAGAGATTTCTGTCCCTCCATTGGCAGTCCACACAACTACCACTTTCATAAAGAGGTGGTAAAATTAATCCATATGAATCAAGAGGTTTAATCCAATTAATATGATCTGATGATGAGGCTTTTTTCACATTTAAACATTCATCAACACATCAGCGGTGACAAACGGAAGCTTTAGCAAGTTTGCTTGATGTGTGAGAACCAATGAGGTTCATTCTCTCGTGTTACACAGTTTGAGCTTCTGCAAAGAAAACCCAATGGTTACTTCTTAAAATTCATCCAGACGTCTTGCGTTGATGCTTAAACTGACAGGAGGACTTAAAAGCACATGCAAATGATAAAATGTTCACTTTATGATGTTAATCTTTGCAATTAATTCGTGAATCACATGCGTCCCGATCCGGACTAACTACGATCCCTATACTTCACATCCTGCAATGTGACTATAGTTATATCGCGCATATATAGCCGCGTTTCCACTGTCGGGCCAGAAGCTCCACAGCGCTTCACTAAAACATGCCTCTCTGGAACAACGTCACACAACTTCATCATTTTCACCAACAAATGGAAGTTTGAAAACTAACCAGAAATTAATGGAAACAGCGTGATCGCAAAACAAACATGATAAAACCGACCGTTTGCTGGCATTTTTGTTGTTAACTTGATTATTTAAAACCCAAGTCAAGTCACCCTCATTTATATAGCGCTTTTAACAGTATGGATTATTTCAAAGCAGCTTTACAGTGATAGTAGAAATTACACAAAAAATAAAGTGGTTTACCGATTTCAAAAAAGAAAGAGGACTGACTTACATATTCAGTCGCGTCTGTTTGTGTTTATTTGGTAGTTACAGGACATATGTGACCCTGGATCACAAAACCAGTCACATGTCGCCAAGTATACTTGTGGCAATAGCCAACAACACATTGTATGGTTCAAAATTATCGATTTTTCTTTTATGCCAAAAATCATTATATTAAGTGAACATCAGGTTCCATGAAGATATTTTGTAAATCTCCTACCGTATATAAAACATTTATTTTTGTGAATGAATGCAGCACAATCACGAACATAAATGCACAACTTTAAAGGCGATTTTCTCAATGTTTTGATTTTTTTGCACCCTCAGATTCCAGATTTTCAAATAGTTGTATCGCACATCCTAACAAACCATAGGCTACATCAATTGAAAGCTTATTTATGCAGCTCCATGTGACTGGTTTTGTGGTCCAGGGTCACATACTTACATCACATTTAGAAAGAATGATAATTTCTAGAAATATGCCACCAAAAATACGACCTGATGAGCTTTAGAACTCTCTCCCAGTAAGTTATCAGAACCCACATCGAATCACAAACAGAAGACATTCAAACATGAAAGAGAGTTTTGAGGTAAATTATCTTAAAGGGATACACCACTTTTTTTGGAAATAGGCTAATTTTATAACTCCCTCAGAGTTAAACAGTTGAGTTTTACCGTTTTCGAATCCATTCAGCCGATTTTCTGATATTTAGAAGAATATCAGTAAGCAGACAGTTTCTGGTCTCATTGACTTCCATAGTAGGAAAAAATATATACTATGGAAGTCAACGAGACCAGAAACTGTCTGGTTACTGATATTCTTCTAAATATCAGAAAATCGGCTGAATGGATTCGAAAACGGTAAAACTCAACTGTTCAACTTTGGGGGAGTTGTAAAATGAGCCTATTTCCAAAAAAAGTAGTGTATCCCTTTAAAAGTCTTTAATGCTGATGTTAGCTGACAAAATCATCCGGCGCTGCCGTCTCCCGACTCTGTCCGTAACCACTCCTCTAGCCTGAGATTTGGATGAAAGTGTTTGGCGGGCCAGAAAACCCTGGCCGTTGGCCCCGAAGAGGACATTAGAAACGCGACTGGCCCTTGCACGCACTAGCACACCCGCTTTTGGCCCGACAGTGGCTAATGAGCTTCATTCTCTTGTATTATGCAGCATGTTTGAGCTTCTGCAAGAACCAGAGGTTTGCTCTTGCGCGTCAAGAAAGTACAGTTGAGCTTCTGTTTATGTTTGCTGATCAATGTATAGGCCTATATGCGAGTAAAAGCCTAAATTTAAACTGTTCATGATATATAAAGTGATCGAGTCTCTTCAAAAAATTTGCACTAAACTGCTGTATTCATATTAGATTAACAATCTATTAACTTTTTAAGGCGTCAAAGTGGTAGTTGCGTTGATGGTCAATGGAGTGACAGAAATCTCTCAGACTTTTTTTTAATCTTCTTTTGTGTTTCGAGGACAAATGAAAGTCTTACAGGTTTGGAACGACACAAGAGAAAAATTAATGACAATTTTTTTTTCAACAATTTTTTCATTTTTTAAAGAGTTTCAAGGGCCAATTTGCTGAACCTGTGCTGGGAACCCTTCACTGGAATCTTTCTCAGGTTATACGTGGCTTACCATTATGAGACAACTGGAGTAGTTGATGCAGTTACAAAACTACTGGGCAAACCAAAATATAGGCCTATGGGCCAAGATGATTAATCAGACAAATTTTGGACAATAAGATATACTGAAATAAAAAGCTTTTGCTTTCAATATTTTCATTGACCGACTGAATGAATGTACTAACATTTTAAATAATAAATATATACACTACTGTTCAAGAGTTTGTGAAATTTGTTTCTTATGCTGATGAAGGCAGCATTTATTTGATCAAAAATACAGTAAAAACAGTAATATTGTAAAAATAACATTTTCAATTTGAATATATTTTAAAATGTCATTTATTCCTGTGATCAAGGCTGTATTTCTTCAGTATATTGTCTTCAGTGTCACATGATCCTTTAAATATCAGTAAACTTTAATATGGCTGATTTGATGCTTAATAAACATTTCTTACTAATATCAATGTAGAAAACCTTTGTTTTGCTTAATATTTTGTGAACACCATGATACATTTTTAAGATTCTTTGATGTGTACTAAGTTCAAAAGAGGATTTTTTTTAATAGAAATCTTTTTTTAACATTATAATGTAAATTTATTGCATCCTTGCTGAATTAAAGTATCAATTTCTATCCACCAAAAAAAAAAAAAAATCTATAGGCCTATCTCTTCTCTTACCAAAAAAAACTACCTTCCACTTCAAAATAAACTATGTACTGTAGTTTAATAAATGTGAGCATGTGACACCTTACTAGAGCATACAATACAGCCTAAAGCGACACAAACAATATGCCATCAATTAAAATGTCTGATTAATTAAGAATGATGATACTCAAGGCACTACTAAGCACCACCCGAGCAGCGACTGGCAAACAAGAAACAGCTACACAAGGAAAAGCTGAAAGCAATCCAAAGCAAACATGAAACCAACGCTGAACGCATCCCATGAGATCTTAGCAAGGCAGCAAAACCAGCACATTTTTTAAGCCTGCAAGTTTTCCAGGCAAACATCCCCAACATTGCCTAAAACAGAAAGCCACAAAGACATTCCTCAAGGAAAAACAAACAGAAACCCATGAGTGAGACACGTGTCGTTCGTCTTCAAATATCCAAATCGACTTTTGCATAAACTTGCACACACATTTATGCAGCTCGAGCAGTACTAAATACAATGACACTGTGAAATAATTCAAAATTTTACAGTTCAACACATGATAATATAATACAATAAATCAAAACAAATGAGAAAACACATCTTTCAATAGACTTTGGGGGTTCTAGGTGTATAAATAGGCTCAATGATTCACAAAGCTGCCACATCTTGTGACCAACGGATTTCATACATATGCAAAGAGTCTAATGGCCACTTTCCACGAATATGGGACACTTTGGTATCTAATGGCTTTTTTTTAGCATTAGAGACACAACGTCATGTTGTTTAAAGAATAGGCTAATTCGTTCTACTCCTCAGCAGACTGAAAATATTTAAATAAACAACTAGAAACCAACATTTGGTCCTTAACTAGATTAATTGATTTTTGAGTTTCAGCTTAATACCAATAACTAAATCTCAATGAAAAGTAGTTTGTTTTAAACACACCAAATGTATTAAAATGGTGAATTTGGCATGTGCCACCTGAAGGCAGTCACATTAGTGAAACATTTGTGGGAAAAGAAAGTCCATTGTCTATTATCCATAACATAACAATGAATAAAGAAGCGCTTACTCAAAGGTCACTTCCAGAGTAAGCAGCTTTTCATTGGCCAACATGACAATTCTGTGTTCAAAGTATGCGCTATTTTTAACAGAATGAGTCTGAAACGACCGATACTTTGATTTTTAGTACTTGCCGATACAGAGTACCGATACCTGTATTGTCTTTGCATAATAATGAACCCACCATTTAACCAATTGCCGTGCCTGAATTGCCGCTAATCCACACAGGCATTCAGAAGTAATTTAATAATGAGGTGGAAAAGAGGGGAAAACTCTTTAATGAGTAAGAGTACAGGAGCGCAGTGTCGGGCCTGATACCGATACAGTATCGGTGCATCCCTAGTTAAAAGTTTAACAAATTAGACAGTGACGATACAAAATCCACACAGGGAAACAATTTGTCTCATGCTAATTTCTAGATTGTACGCATTTCTATTGAAATTACTACATTTTGTCATTGGAATTTCACTATACAAATAAATGTGACTTTCACCAACTTTAACCTCTTTGAATGCATTTAGGTTAAAATACTTTATTTAATATGAAATTAATACCTAGAAACCAACATTTGGTCCGAAAATGCTTGCGAATACAATATTTAGATTTCGTTTTCAGACCAATAACTGAATCTGAATGAAAATTACAGGTCAGTTTTTTTGTGAATTTGGCCTGTCCCTTAACCTTCTCGACCATATTTCAGCTGAAATCGTTTATTTTATATGAAACAAATAAAAAGAAAGTTTAGAAAGCTACATGCTGTCTATAATTGCTTACTTCACTTTTTAGACCATTAACTGACTCTGAACCTGAGATAATAAACTATCACGCAAAGGATTTGGGGGCAGAAATGACTAGGTCTGTAAATACTGCCGCATTAATCCTCCCTAAGCATCAAATGAGGTTAAAATTAGTGGGTTGAAATCCTGCAAAGCAAGCTTTTCCTTTAATAAGATGATCAGCCACCAACAGCTTGTGTTGCACCACAGTCATCTTCAGTATGCAGAAGATTTCATGCTGAATCTCAACAACACATGTGCCAGAATTCCCATTGCTAACCGCCAATACACACCACACCAACTAAAGCTAATGTTAGCAATTCTACAGCATCTATTATATGATATTTGAGGCAAAACAGGCCAGAAATCAATCGCTTTCTCTTTCTATATTAGATATTTTAATAACACAGCGTTCCTCGCCTCTGCCGAGTCAGTACACCTAGTTTTCAATGGCTCTGTTGACGGAAATATTTACGTACGTATACGTGTTATAAAAGATGACCAATTTACTGAGCCATTCATAATTCAACACAATGTAATCATATTTAACGTTTTGAATCATCTGACAGGACTCAACGGCCATCTCTGAATGAAGCTCGCGCTCGTGTCGTGCGTTTAGGTTTAAATGCGTTTCTCTCTGCGCGAGACAAGCGCGTGCCATTCGCCTGTTTATTTGAACGCAAACACACAATGTCTCGGCACGCGCACCATCATCTTCTTCATCTTCACTCACCCTCTTTTACGCCAGGCAGGTTGTTCTTATCAATACTGAAATCAGCCATGTCGTCGGCGCTTAATGTTTCTCTGGGTTTCTGAAGGTTATTGTTTGACAGACTGATGGTGGTTTCCGTCAGATTGATAAATAAATCCGATCGATGTCTTCGGTAATGTGTCGCTCTGATTGGTTTATGTCGCCAAGCGATGTTTCTTGTCCGTCCCTCCCTCTGTACCCACAGCAGATGAGCGCACACACGAAACCGAGGAAAAGCTGAGCAGTGTGTGTTGTGTTTGCTACGGATAGCAGGGCGGGACATGCCACGCAAGCACGCGCTCACATTCTACACGCAGGGAAGCGCGCACACGCGAGCAAACAAACCTAACACACCCACTGAACCTGCGCAGTCCTCGAATTCTTTCAGTTCTCATGTCAGATAGTTCTAGAACTATTTGAATTTACTGTAAAAAAAAAAAAAAAAATCTCAGTTATGGTCAATATTTAGGTTTAATAACGGTAAATGTCATATTTAGCCTACAGACCAACATTTATTTCAGCACACACACACACAACACACACACACACACAACACACACACACACACACACACACACACACACACACACACACACACACACACACACACACACACACAACAACACACACAAGTGCTGTCAAGTCTATCGTGATTAATCGGTTCTAAAAAAGTGTGTTTATATATAGTATTTGTGTGTATAGTGTGTGTGCATGTGTGTGTGTATATACAGTATATACACACACACAGTATTTACAAACACACACACATACACTATATTGCCAAAAGTGTTGGGATGTCTGCCTTTACATTAGGGGTGGGAATCTTTGGTCACCTCACGATCCGATCCGATTCCGATTCTGGGAGTCACGATCCGATTCCAGAACGATTCTTTATATCTACCATTAGTTTACATAAGTAATTAAGTACTTTTTAAAAAATAATTACAATTTTTTTTATTAAAACAGTTGTATGTTAAGAATTGTAAACTAATATAACAAATAATAAAGAGGATCATAGAAAAATATAACAAACAACAAACAAAAAGTGCTTTCAGTAGCCTATAGATTATCTGAACGTTTTCCATTCAAGAACTGTGAGTGATTTTTCTTCTTCTTTACTGTTGTTTTTTACTATGACATCATAGACTGCGGAAGATCTATTAAGCTGCATTCACGCACGCATCTCTTTTGAAATAAAATAAGTAATGCGGTGTGTTCTGTCCGTTTAATCCCTTAAGACATAACTGGCTGTGTTTACGTTAATTTTGCACAAGTACATTAAACCACTACACGGAGTCGCACAGCCGCATGTGCGAGCAGTCTACACAAACAAAGCGCGCGTCAGCATTTGAAATTGAAAGCAGCCTTCTGTTAGTGAGGTTCATATTTTAAATATATAAGTCCACTGCATTCCACATAAATGATGACTTCGTAGAGCATTTGTAAGGAAAATACCGACGGGCGAGACAGCACACTTCAAGTGTAACATCAAAGAAAGTGCGCGTCTCTCACATCGTATCCTGTGCAATGAAGCCTGTGAATGTCCTTGTAATTCGCTTCAACCTTTCCGAACTTTATGAACGATTATTTTACGGAAGGTTCGAGTGGTCTATGTAGGCTATGTGAGGAATTGGAAGCAAGCAGAATACGCGTGTTTCTAAAGCAAACTCAACGTCACATCTGGTAAATAACTACCGGTAAGCTCAGAATCGATCCAGAATTGTTGGAGAGAGAATCGCGATGCATCGATGGATCGATTTTTTCTCCCACCCCTACTTTACATGTACATGAACTTAAATTACATCCCATTCTAATCCGTAGTAGGGTTTAATGTGGAGTTGGCCCACTCCTTAAAAGCTTCAACTCTTCTGGGAAGGCTTTCCACAAGGTTTAGGAGTGTGTTTATGGGAATTGTTGACCATTCTTCTAGAAGTGCATTTGTGAGGTCAGGCACTGATGTTGGACGAGAAGGCCTGGCTCGCAGACAGTCTCCGCTCTAATTCATCCCAAAGATGATCGGGTTGAAGGACTCTGTGCAGGCCAGTCAAGTTCCTCCACACCAAACTCGCTCATCCATTTATGGATCTTGCTTTGTGCACTGGTGCGCAGTCATGTTGGACCAGGAAGGGGCCATCCCCAAAATGTTCCCTCAAAGTTGGGAGCATGAAATTGTCCAAAATGTCTTGGTATGCTGAACCATTAAGAGTTCCTTTCACTGGAACTAGGTGCCAGGCCCAACCCCTGAAAAACAACCCCACACCATAATCCCCCCTCCACCAAACTTTACACTTGGCACAATGCAGTCAGGCAAGTCCCGTTCTCCTGGCAACCGCCAAACCCATACTCATCCATCGGATTGCCAGACAGAGAAGCGTGATTCGTCACTCCAGAGAACACATCTACACGTCATTGCACTTGATGATGTAAGGCTTGGATGCAGATGCTCGGCCATGAAAACCCAGTCCATGAAGCTCTCACACACTATTCTTGAGCTAATCTGAAGCCGCACAAAGTTTGGAGATCTGTAGTTATTGACTCTGCAAAAAGTTGGTGACTTCTGCTCTCTGTGCGCCTTGACCCAACTCTGTGATTTTACATGATCTACCACTTCGTGGCTGAGTTGCTGTTGTTCCCAGTTTCTTCCACTTTGTTATAACACCACTAACAGTTGGCCGTGGAATATTTAATAGCGAGAAAATGTCACGAATAGACTTATTGCACAGGTGCAACCTATCATGTTACCACGCTTGAATTCACTGAGCTCCTAAGAGCTCCTTTTTCACAAATGTTTGTAGAAGCGTCTGCATGAGGTGCATGCCTATATATATTAATGCAATTAAAATTACTGTCATTTAAAGGTGGGGTATGTGATTTGCAAAACGGCCGGCAGATTTTGAAAATAAACAACACATAAGGTCCTACCTTCTCTTCTCCAACGCTGGCCCTGACTCCACCCATTCAAAAAACATGGACACGCAATCAAGCACGAGCGAAAACTCAGATGCGCTCTCTCTCTCTCTCTCTCTCTCTCTCTCTCCTCTCTCTCTCTCTCTCTCTCTCTCTCTCTCTCTCTCTCTCTCTCTCTCTCTCTGTACCGGGGCGACTTGCACTTCATGTGACTGGGTCACGAGCTTTGAGTATGCGCATGAACGGGACACGTGCGCAGGGGGGTAGGGGAAAGGGGCATGGTACAACTGTTTGAGTGACGCATTTTCTGTCCAATGATTCTAGACGGTCTTGAAAATGATTGGCTGGAGTTTTTCGAGTCCTGCCCGTTCCACAGATGATTAAATTGCTTAATTTTCATTTCAGTGCTTCTAATTTACAGCCAGTAAGTGGGTTAGGAATAGGATTTCAAGTGATTTTGAAAAAATGGTCACAAAAGAAAATCACATACCCCACCTTTAAGAAAAAGCCACCAAATTTGAAGAAAGACGCATTATATCATAAATAATTTACTGTATCCATCATTACTGTTTTTGTTATTCTAGTCACTGACTCACACTTACTTTTAGTAAAATTAAAAGAAGAATGCCAAGAACATTTGACCATCCACAGATGAATGATACCCAGTAGTACTGGTGATTTACTCTTGTCCTCACGCCGCCTCTGATTGATTGCTAGTCGTTGGCCCTGAGACCACATCAGAACATCAGTCCCAGCTGTCACGGACCCTCTTTAGATATAGCCCTCTGACACACCGTACACCCGCACACCTTTGATTTACAGCAATGACACATTCTCACGTCTTCACGGCTGATTAAAAGTATCCCATCTAAAGAGCCTCCAGCAGTCGAGCGTTCGGTCAGGGATAGGAGCAAATACGCACCAGCTTTTACTCAGTGCCATGGACAGAAAACACTCAGGAAGTCTTCTTCCATGTCTTGCTTTTTTACTTCTGATTGGTGCTCTCAACGTTCACACAAGAAGCATCGCAAGTCCAGGTGAGTTTGTTTTTATTACCATTTTTAAACTGTTTGATTGGATGATAGTAAGCTAAACTGCATATTTGCAATTTTACAGAAAGCCAGGTTTTCCATTCAAAGGACGATTCTGACATCCAGAATCAGATTTTGACATTTTTACTACGGAAAAACATCATGCCTGTCCAAGAAAACGATGTATTAGGTAAATGAACAGGATTATCTGAACATTTAGACAAATTGAAAATTAATTTTAAGCATCTTATAATATACAAACCGGCATTATTTACATGTTTTTGATGAATAACAGGACTCGAGCTGGCCAGAAAAATCACAGAGCTGCAGGAGGTATGTTCAATTCTGCTCATGTGCAATTAACGGAACAAAGTTTATTTTAAAGGGATTTCACCCAAAAATTATGTCATCATGTACTCACCCTTATGGCATACAGGTTTCGAACAACTTGAGGGCGAGTAAATTATAACAGAAGTTTCATTTTTGGGTGAACTATCTCTTTAATATACAAATGCATTGTTATATCACTATAGTACAAAATTATTCTATTCAAATCTATGTATGGGCAAAAGTAATCTAAAAGTAATCTAAAAGTAGTCTGATTATATTACATAAAATGTGTAATGCAATAGATTACGTTACTAAATACAATTTTCAACATGTAATTTGTTTTCAGTAATAGACTACAATTTCTAAGTAATCTACAGAGCACAGCAAATTTATAAATAAAAAAAAAATGATTATGAAAGCTAATTGTCCGAAATCCTGGTTTCAGCTTCCAGTCCTTCAAGAGGAACTAAATCTAGAAAGAAAATTGGTGTCAAATGCAATAGAAAAAGAGAGATCGATGCCCAGCAAAAGAGATGATGGTGAGTGTTACTTTTTTTATGAACACAAAAAATGATATCTTCATTGCAGTGGATAAAAGTGTCTTTCAAATGCATAAATGCAAATGCTTAATTTTTCTATTTTATTTTTAAGCCTGTTTCTGGAAGTACTGTGTTTGAGGATCTTAAAGTGAAGAGCCAGGAGCAAGAAAATCTGCAAAATAATCTCAAGCCTTAAATATGTATCAAACAAGTAGAGCATTTTTAGATATGAAATGATATATGTGTGTCATGATAATCATGATAGTCATTTAATAATGTACTCATGACTACTCTTAAAACAAAAATGTATTTTACTTAAATACTATATCAAAAAAAAATCAAGTGAAATTGATTGATGTTACTCTTTCATCTCATTCTTTAGTTATCTTGAGTTCATAATTAAATGAATATCTTTTTCTGGAATAATTTCAAAATAAATGTAGATTGTCTTCTGCTTTGAATGATATGAGCTCTTGCCTCCCTCTAGTGTTGAACATTCCAAATGTGACGTATATTTTCCCTTACCAACACATATGAACATAAAATAATATCCATAAATAATTGAATTAGAAACACTCTTAAAGGAAATTATAAATTAAACTAAAAAATTGCCAAACAAGAATTAGGTACAAATTTGATCTTTTTTTATTATTTGATTTTATTTGAATACTTTCTTTTCAAAGAAAAAGAAAAGGGCACTGTTTTAATTTTCAATAGGAACACCTCCTATTGTCCCAACTCCCAAATTGCATTATTAAAGATTTCTTTAAAAAAAAAAAAAAAAAAAAAAAAAACATATACATTGGAAGACAAAGTCCTCTATAAGTGCACATGAGTTCTAAAACTATTTTTCTGGCATTCAGCTGGCAAATCTGATAAAAAAAAAAAAACCCTCATCAGAACGGATGCAGTCTTCCATGTGGGCTGCACTAGGCAAGATATGTGTAGAAGGGGAAGAGCTATTTCCAAATTACGGTTATTAAAAGCAAACGCATCCATTTCACCCAGACAGTCTTCAATACTTGCGAGAGGTAAGTTCAACATTGCTATAATTTGTTTTGGTAACATAAAGAATAGTTTACCCCAAAAATGATGTCCTGTCATTCCAAACCTGCATGAAATTCTTTCTTCAGTTCCAAAGTTAAGATTTTAATTTTTGGGTGAACTACCGGTATACCTTTAAAGCATGGTCAGTCTTTTTGGGGGGAATATCAGAATAACCTTTTTAATCACAAGTGAAGTATTATGCAGCAATTTATTTTTCCGTAAAATAATTATTGGTCAACTGTTTAAAGGATTAGTTCACTTTTAAAAAAACTTTTGCTGATAATGTACTCACCCCCATGTCATCCAAGATGTCCATGTCTTTCTTTCTTCAGTAGAAAAGAAATTAAGGTTTTTAATGAAAACATTCCAGGATTTTTCTCCATGGACTTCAATGGCTACCAAACGGTTCAAGGTACAAATGACAGTTTCAGTGCAGCTTCAAAGGGCTTTAAACGACACCAGGCGATGAATAAGGGTCTTATCTAGCGAAACCATTGGTCAATTCAAAAATAAATTAAAAAGTTTAAGTTTTATTAGCACAAATGCTCGCCTTGCTCTGTTCTGTGATGCATGTTCATGACTGTCCTGTTCATGACTGATCTTATGAAATGGCGTATGTATGACATGCCAATTCGTATTTCCATTTTTGGCGTGCTATCAACACGCATAATCGCTTTTCAGCGTGTTTATGAACGCCGTTGACTTAACTTTACATTAGTGTATATATAAATATATGACCTACCCCAAACCCGTCCCTAAACCTACCCGTCACTGGGGTTAATACCATTTATGAGTCTTCCCCTACCATCCTAGGAAGAAAAATATCGCTCCCCAGATGTAGATCTACAAGTTGCTTCGTTTCGCTCGGACATTTAACGGCGTGTACATACACGCGGAATCACTCGGACATAACGACGTAGACATACACGCGTACACGCGGATAGCTCAAAATGTGTATAAATAACACGCCACTTGACTTGAAAGTGGCGTGTATGTTTAAGCAAAAGTCATGATGTCATGTTGTTTTTCGAGTCATTTCATTCATTCAACGAACGAAATGACTCGGAAAAAGATTCGTTTATTTTGAAAGAGTCTTTTTTCGAGTCATTTCGTTCATTCAACGAACGAAATGAACTAAATGACTCGAAAAAAGATTCGTTCATTTTGATGAACGAGTTCGAACAGGAGAGTCACGAACGTGCATCACAGAACAGAGCAAGACGAGCATTTGTGCTAATAAAACTTATTTATTTTTGAAATGACGGATAGTTTCGCTAGATAAGACCCTTATTCATCGTCTGGTGTCGTTTAAAGCCCTTTGAAGCTGCACTGAAACTGTCATTTAGACCTTGAACCGTTTGGTACCCATTGAAGTCCATTATAAGGAGAAAAATCCTGGAATGTTTTCATAAAAATCATTAATTTTTTTCGATAGAAGAAAGAAAGACATGGACATCAAAGGATGACATGGGGGTGAGTAAATTATCAGCAAAAGTTTTTTTAAAAGTGAACTAATCCTTTAATGAAGACACGTGCTTTGCAAATATGTGATTCTCATACTAACATGTACCTATATTTGTTCCCCAGTTTGAGAGTATGTGGTTCACGTTTATTCTGCTTCCGCTTCTGTCTCAGCTCACCCTCAGCGCTCACTGTCCAAGTGCGTGCGTTTGTAATGTTAGGGGTGCCGCAAAATGCACGGGAGACATCAGCGACATCCCTCCTCTCGACCCGAAAACAACCTTTCTACTCTTGATAAAAGACACAAACATAAAGGTCCTCAAAGACCGAAGTTTTCAGCCGTTCTCTCTTCTGCTACGAGTAATGATCACGCATAGCGCTATAGACACAATTCAACCAGAAGCCTTCCATGGTGCTCCACAGTTTCGGTCCATCAAATTGTCATCAAACGCACTCTCGGTCTTCCCACCCAAGGTGTTTAGTGAGCAGAGCAACTTGGAGCAACTGCAGCTAGATGATAACCAAATAGTTTCCATTAGTTCAGAACTCTTCGAGGGGTTGGTCAACCTAACAGAGCTGAATTTAAGCAAGAACCGCATCTCCCAGCTGGACGCCAACGTCTTCCAGAACTTGACTGAGTTGATTTACCTAAACTTAGCTGGTAACCAACTGAGGAACCTCCCAAAGACGCTTTTCCACAACCTACGTCAACTCAAAACTCTGGTACTTTCGTCCAACCAGTTGGAGACTCTGGAAAGTGGTTCCTTTGACCATCTAAGCAAGCTGTGTTTTTTATCGCTTCAGAAGAACCAGATCCAAGAGATTCCTCCGCGTCTTTTCTGGCACTTGCCATCCCTGCTCAACCTTTCAATGTCGGGCAACCAACTCCAGTATATTCCAGCCGAAAGTTTCTACTACTTACCCAACCTGACCATGCTCACCCTCTTCAATAACCCCTTGATCTCCCTACCTGACCAGCTGATCGGCAACATGCCGAGGCTCCAAGAATTGTACCTTTACAATACTAGTCTTGTCACTGTCCCTTGGAACCTTTTTGCTAACATGACAAACCTACGGTTTCTCAATTTACACTTGAACGACAAGTTGAACTTCCTACCGAAGGATCTCTTCTGTTGCCTGCCCAACCTGAATAAACTGTCCCTGAAACACAACAACCTTCGTGCGCTGGAGCCGGACCTCTTCTCGAATTTGACTAGTCTTCAAATTCTAATGCTTAATGATAACAAGCTTGAGTCTCTCCCAGAAAGAATCTTTTGCAATATTTCAAGACTAGAAACACTGGACTTGAGCCGCAACCATCTAAAGTATCTCCCTGGAGATGTTTTCGCACACACAAAGTCGCTGAATGTTCTCTTTCTTAGTGGCAACACATGGAAGTGTGATTGTAGCATTATGGGTATTGCAGAATGGATTCGCGACAACCCAAAACTAATCAATGACTCGGTCAAAGGAGTAGCATGCTATGAACCGTACCACTTACAAAACCATTCGCTGCAAACATTGACCCATGCAGAGCTCAAATGTGGTCAGGTTGTTTTCCAGACGATGACAAGCATCATTCCAACAAAGGTTCCTGCAACAACAACCCCACAATCGTCTACGGCTTCAAGCACAAAAGCAAGAACTACAGAGACTTCAACTGCACCTTCAATTACAAGCACTTTTGGAACAACAGCCTCTCGCTTTTCTCCTACTTCTGATCCTACTTACATAAAACAAGGCAATGACTACACCAATGATCTGGCGTTCTACGAAAAAATAGTTTTGGATAACGGACCTGAAATTGTTCACAACAATCATTACGGTGGTTGGGTGTACCTGTGGACTGTCCCGTCGACCGGTCCATTTAGTGGCTTCTTGACGGCTTTGTACATTGTTCTCTTGGTCACAGGTGTAGTACTGGTTGTGGCCACCTGGTATGCTTTGTATCGGCTTTATAAGGTGATGTGGATGTTACAGAAAGTCACTATGGGAGACAATCAGAGAATAATTGCTAAAAGAGTACGAAGCTTCAAAGTCAAACTCTAGAGGGAGCTTAAAGTTAAGTTGTGTTTTCACATTATTATGCATACTAACTCCACTCAACAAAACAAAAGTCTATCAAGCTTCTATCTTGCATTTTTCATATTTTAGACAAATTTCATTACAAATGATGCTCAGCACAACATTTGATGTGAAAAGCTTGTTTTCAGGTTGAAAATTAATCTCATGGTTATCAATATGGTCTCAGAATTATGTATGTGTACAACGAAACATAATGAGACTTGATTTTATGACATACTAAAAGCTAAGCATGACCATAAATGTGTAATCATTTTTGTAAGCATTCATGCAGCTATTTACAATGAATCAGTTGTTTCTTTTTACGTTTTCCTTTCTGCAATCTTTTAATTCCAATGCTTTACATTCACAAAACTGATATGGACACACCCTTGGTGTTTGGAAAATGTTGTCTGTATGACTAAATAAAATGTGTCTGTGCCTTGAGAGTGTTTTCTTTGCTATGTATGCCACCTGGTGGTTAAACAATACAAAGTTATAGGGCAAAATAGTCTTATGCTAACATTTAGCAGCAAACAACAACAATAATATAACAGCCTTTCCTCAAACAAATATATTAGTTATTATTTTTAATTTTAAGTTTTAATTGTTTTAGATAAGGATAGACAAGACATCACACTGCAAATAATTTGCAAATATGCACACAATCAACCTTACACACTGTAAAAAAAAGTTGCGGCTTTATTTTTTAAGTATAATCAACTTGGATATTTAAGTCATTTCAACTTAAATTACATTAAACTGACTTAAAAAAATTTTTAAGTTGAAAATTGCTTAACTTATTTTGATGAGTTAAAGCAATGTAAAAACATATGTTGTCATAACTTATTAATCATATCATTTTTTAAGGTGCCATTTTTTATTATTTATTAATTTGTTTGTTTAATGTTCTGGGGTAAAGTGTGACTTACGTAAAGGGAAGTGTACATTTTGTAGCTATACTGCATATAGTTTAGCTTACCCAGCATTCATGTTCCGAGCACTGTCATCACATTCTTACCACTCCCACATGACCAACGATACGCCTCAATGAGCCCAACACTGACGTTTGATGTGATTATGAAATTTTGTTGATTAGGTGTACACACCAATGAATCGCAAACCCCTGAAGATTTGTATTACAACATTAGCAGGATGTGACCCGGTTCACATGTTTGAAACATTAGAACGAACAATGACTCTCATTACCAGATATTTTACATGTCAACTTTTAGTCCAAAGGCTACCTTCGTTCATCTAAAAAACAGACAACGGCTTCTCAACTGTTGCGCTGTGGGCGACCCGAGTTCGTCCTTATCACATTATTTTTATAGGCCTACATAGTAAACATGAAAACAGACCTAATATTGTGATATTTATGAGTCATGGATAACCGGCGGAAGATTCGTAGTGTAAATGGCATCCAGAGATTTGTGTGTGAACATGTCCAGGTATGAAAACATCCCACTCTGTCTGGCTGGCGACCGTATATAGATGGGAAAAGTCTGTCAAAAACATGAAACACAGATCATTCTGAGTAAATATTTCCCGGCACCTCACGATGCCTAAACTGCTTTTCTCGAAGATTCGGATCTATGAGTTCAAGGATCTCATTAGCAATAAGAAACAGCCAATGACGTAAATAATTTTACTTGTTTTTCCGCATAGCCTATATAAACTTCTTAAATCGACTGATATGATTGATGGATACAAAAGTGCTTTTTTTTTCATCCCATAGACTGGACGTCTTGTTGAGCAGAAAAAAGCAGAAAAACAATATCAGGTGTGTTTTGGTTCAGAAAAAGACTGAAGTCTCTCATTATCAGTAAGTATATTGTTAAATGTGATCAATGAAATCTGAAATCATCAGTTTATGGGTACTTGATGCATAAGTAGTAGGTAATTTTTTAGGTCAAACCTTATATGAATGCATATATACTATAGGAAAAGTGTTGTTGCCTTTATAGATCCTTTTAAATGCTTTTTCGGTGTGACAATTTATTTTACAGATATTTTAGTTCAAACAGTACAAATGTCCATATAGTCTTCATAAAATAAGAAAAAATTGGGTAAAAAAATAGTAGCTATATCATGTCGCACCACAGGTCATTTTAATAAAATAAAAAAATTGTCAAATATATTTAAAAGTGTTTTATATCACTATGGACGGCAGAAATATTTTATTTTAGACACTAATTTCTTCATCTTTTTAAGACAGGACCGTTTGACACATGGGCCAAAGCTAGCTGATCTGCTAGAAAATAGAGGTTAGTTCAACCACTGAAGAATCTTTGCCATCCATGGAACTTTTGCATTACACTAAAGGTTCTTTGAAGTGGGAAAAGGTTTTTAGGGTGTGTTCATACTTGTAGTTTGCTTCTCTTGGGTCTTTTGGTCCAGGCCAAAAAGAAAAAAGTCCTGTGCATAGTGCTCACACAGTCATTTTAAGACTGAACCTAAAGATGCAAAAACAACAACGACGGCTTTAAGGACATATATTTTGTGACAGAACTTACAGAATATCCAAAACAATGTCATGTGCCCGGCTAAATGCGTTTGATGTATGTGCGTACGTATGATGGTATTTTTTACCAGCTGAGAACTTATAAAGCTGAAGAGCTTATAAAACGTAAAGGAGTCAATATATCACCAGGACTTCCTACGTTGCACATAGACGAAGATCTGCTGCAAGGAGAGGCGGTTCTGACACCTGTACCGAACTGTAATGGGCTCATATGCTTGAGCATTCTGACCTTTTAGGGTCATTTCTTGTGACATTACTTCCTGTTTTTGGTAAGTTTAGATGTCTTAGGTCCACCTTTCCAGCTTTCTTGGTCTGCTTGTTTGGTGCGCGCCAAGGTTTAGACGGCAGCGTTCACACTTATTCAGATGACTAAGGGTGTGTTTGGTTCGATTAAAAAGAACTCTGGTGCGATTGCTCTGTTAGTGGGGTTCATTTGAATAAAGCCTCGTACACACTGGGACGAATATCGGCTCGCGTTATTCGTCAGCGTTTTTCAACACGTTTTTTGTGTTCACACCTAAGCGATTTTTGCTGACGATGAGCCGAGTGAACATGCAAATTCATTCCCTGACATTATATGGCGCTTAGTGTAAAACAGAAATACCCCGGTCCACAAAGTGGCGCTGCACAACTTTACGCTTCTGACACTCGCTTGTCACTCAGAAGAAGAGTTTGTCGCGTTTGTCATATAGTTCTTTATTCTCGTTGGTGTCTCTTTATAAAGACACCAACAAGACCAGCAGCTCTACATTCATCTGGCCTTGCATCTTCCTCGTCTTATTTCTTCCCGGCAGAGTGTAGACGCTGTATATCTTCTTCGCCATTACGTACAGTATGTGTGCTCGGCAAGACCGTTTTGTGTTTGAGCGCCCCCAAGTTGTGTTTTACTGTAACTTCAGAAGCTCCAGACACATGAGCAAAAGCGCCAATCTCATTGGTCGGATAGTTTTTGACGTGCCGCGTCAAACCAAAAAAAAACGAACCCGAGGCGTTTTAAAAAAAATTACGCTTTTACGCGTGACGTTTTACGCGTCGGTGTGCACACTCACATTGGCGCCCATTGTTTAGTCACGAGGCGTCAAACGTTGGCGAATATCGCACGCGAAATTCGTCCCGGTGTGAACAGGCCTTTAGTGTGAGCGCTGCCATCTGAACCCTGGTGCGCACCAAACAAGCGAACCGAGACTGCTGAAAAGATTGGTCTCAGTCCTCTTTCAAATGAACTCTGGTGTAGTTCGACTGAAATGTGAACACAACACCATGTAAACAAACCAAAAACAGGATGTGATGTCACTAAAAACGACCCTAAAAACGACAATGCTCAAGCACAGGGCTGCGCACTTGAGGGGGCCCCCTGGAAGGCGAATGCGAACTGACCCCTGAATATACTGAATGTAAACTGACCCCAAAATATACATCATAAAAGCGTTTTTTCTTCTTCTTCTTTCGTTTCGGTGTTAGAAATGACCGTGTGAATAAACGTTAAAGTAACACTATGTATTTTTTCAACCTTCATAATATATTTCCAAGACCCTACTTAAAATAAGTTAAATGACACGTCTGCCATCGCCTGACGTGGTCTCTATCGCTTTTACTGGCACTATGTAACTTCGGGTTTCGGCTAGGAACCCGTGCACAAAAAGAACTACAAAACTCGACTGCTTTACGTCAAGCGCTACAATAGTCATTATTTCGTTTTTCTTCGTTTCTGATGTCGCAATACATCATCCTTTCATGAAATCATGTAACATACTCTACCTTGTCTGTGGACATCGTTCATTCTAAAGCCGGTGCTGGATAAACAGCGAGCGTGCGTGCGACGGTAGGCTAGATTATTTACGACAGCGGCAATGGACAATTTCGTTTCCAACCAGTAGGGCGACCGAAGAGGAAAAGTTACTTGGTGTTACTTTAAGCGAACCAGGACTAAATGTATCATTTTCTTTTTTGATCTGGACCAAAAGAACCAAGAAAACCAAAATACAAATGTAAACACCCTAACAGAGCCATCACACCAAAGGTTGTTTTATTTTAACCGAACCTGCCAAGTGTGAACAAACCCTTTTATTATTAAAATGTTCTTTACTCTAAGAATAAATGGTTCTTTAATTAAGAACTGTTGACTGAAATGTTCTTAAGGAAACCCAAAATGGTTATTCTACAGCATCACTAAAACCTCATTTTGGATCATTTACTTTTAAGAGTTTATGTATATTATAATTTTTTTTTTTTTTTTTACATTCTTCTCCGAACAGATTATCTAGCTGCATTTCGTTCATTTCTCCAGTCTGAGTTTAGTGCGGAGAACATTGAATTTTGGCTTGCCTGCAGGGAATATAAGCGAATGACTTCATCTGGCAGACTCTCTAACAAGGCAGCAGATATTTACAAAGAGTTTCTCCATCCCATGGCTCAAAAAGAGGTCAGTGTGTGCACTTATTAAAGCATTAATAAGAGTAGGGCCTTTCCAAACAGTTACAGTTACAAATGAAATGCTGTTGCATAGTAAGGTTTATTAATAGGTGCAACGGTAACCAAAAAGTTGTAGGTTCAAACCCGAGAGAGCAAGGCACCAGATTTCTTCTAAAATACAATATATGTTGCAAATTAATTTACACAAATTTTAAAATGCATTAATAATGGTTCAACATAAAAACAAACCTGAGTTTTTGCATCTGCTATATTTGCTTAACAAACACCATTTAAATTAGTTATAGAAATATACTTCAATTTATCTTTCATAGATCTGAATGTTACATTTTCACAGGTCAACATCGACCATCACACTCGTGAGAAGATCAAGAGATCCTTGGTGAAGCCCGACCTCGCTTGTTTTGATGAAGCTGAGATGCATATATACAGATTGATGGAAAAAGACTCCTGCCCAAGGTTCCTCAAATCTCAGGCCTATCAGAACCTGAGGAACACAGCCAGGAAACCAATGTAGACCAACTGTACCGATGACAAGCTTATTCACTGGAAAAAGGTTTCTTAATGAGCAGCCGCAGAGAAAGAGGACATATGCACGTGGTTTAGAGGAAATGACTGAGGAGAACAGAAAGTGTATGTGGTGTGCAGATGCTAAACTTCATTGGTTTAGACTCTAACTTTAGAGTGATAAGATGAATGAGAAAAAATTTAAATGTCAACGTTACAGGAAATGATCTAGAATGAAGGTACATTTCCACAGTTATTTGAGAGATGGACTGTTCTGTTCTGTGAAATGGGTGCATTTATCATAAAAGTTGATCTTGAAAGTAGATTTCTTTTAAGACTGTACCAGACAAATGTGTTGATAAATTGTATTGTGACATCTCAAGATTTTGTGTCATGGTGTCTCCTTTTCAAAATTTTGCAAACAGCATTTTGCTAATTATTTTAGTAATTATACAACTTTTATGACTTCATAAAGAGAGAACACATGGGAGCAGTTACAGCATAAACATTCACTTTATCTTATTCATATAAATAATAATAAAAAAGATTATCCGAAAAGATCTTGAGTAACAGGGTTGACTTTTACATTACAAGCAAGGTATCCAAGCAAGGCATTTTAATGTCAGTATTTTCTCATATATTAACTGAATTACTAAAACAGTGGCAATATGATGGGTGGTTGACGTTACTCTTATATAGTATGTATGTATGTATGTATGTATGTATGTGTATTATATATATATATATATATATATATAATACACATATATATATATATATATATATATTATATATATATATATATATATATATATATATATATATATAGAAGACCTCCGATGCAAAAGCCTCTAAAAGCCGCCTCTGTCAAAAATGAGATATAATATTGAGTGAATGCTCTCCGCACATATACGTTCATCAAATACTTCAAACTCCATAAATCCCAGCCTCAGCCCATTCACAAATGCTGGTACTTGGGTAGAAACCTATAGGACCCTGATAAAAATGTTAATATTAAATAAAAACTTTAGACGGTCTTAAGAGGCTTTTGCATCTGAAGTCTTCACACACACACACACACACACACACACACACACACACACACACACACACACACACACACACACACACACACACACACACACACACACACACACACACACACACACACACACACACACACACACACACACACACACACACACACACACACACACACACACAATAATCTTTCAGGTTATGACTTAGCCCTGTTACTGTCGTATTTCTAAGTGGTAATTATAATCATAACAGGCTAGAAAAAAACTAAAGTCATATGCATTTTTTAATTAAAAAAAAAATGATATAGTAAATGGTAGATCAACTATCCAGTGCACACAATTGGTACCAAACCGTTTTCATATTACATGAGATATAATGTTTTGATCCAACCTACAATTAAGCTTTTTGATATATTTTTTCCAGGCATTCAATATGAGTGAACGTCATGCCATCACTATGGTTATAACACACAAGCATACAGTAAATAGCAGATTAGCTATATTTAGACCGTCTATGGACACTGACTAATTATGAGCAGAAAACCGAGGTTTTCCATAGTCTGTGAAAAATTGTGTTTTGGTCACATGTCCGACCCGAGGGAACTGATGCAGAGACGAGCCTTAAGTGAGAGACGCTGCCATAAACTACAATAATAATCCATGTCACCGCCTGACCCCACTGTGACAAAGACTCCTGAGATTCAAGACTTAAAAAGGCAATTCTGAGCTGCTAAGAATAACTATGTTTGACTAACCTCGAATTACACCAAAACAGTGAATGTCAATGGCCGTGTGACGCACGATAGATCTCACTCAGCGGATGTCCTTTCTTGGGGAAAGCAATTCTATAATAAAGACAGCACTGTTTTAAGAAATAACTGTCCTCGTCATATTGAAAAAAAATCCATGTTTATTGGATTAAGATGCTTTTTAATTTAAAAGTATTACTGAATGCACATATTTGATTTTATGAAGGGGGTTTTTCCATGGAAAATCTTAATTTGAACATTAAAATATGACGATATAAAAGCAGAACCAGAAGACTGGAAGAACCAGACAACTTCGTTGATGTATAGTTCAAAACATCATGATAAAAAAAATATATATATATAATTCTAAATTAGAAATTGAATGAGAAAAGTGAGTTTTTTACTTTTTCTAAACATTCACTGTACCTTACACATTCATATAATATAAAGCATAAATCACAAAGGTAACAGGGTTGACATTTTAAGATCGTCTACTGACAAACATGACAAAACGTAAAATAAAGAGATAAACAAGCTATTGCTTGCTTGTACTTAAAAAGTAAGTTCACTTCTTGAAAGAATGATTTTTTTTTTTTATTAAATGTATGTATAAAATAGATAATAGTACTAAAAGAGGTGAAAATGACACTAACAGTTTTGATTGTTCTGGACACTATTTGCTGCTTATACTGTGTACAACTAATTCCCCCCCATACATTCATTTCTCATCTCAACGCAACACAAATGTTGTCATTCAGAAATCATGTGGTAACACTGACATAAGGAAATGATTTTACACAGGCAAAAGTTAAATGAAAGCTCCCCTCTTGAAACTATCCAGCGGTTGCACCAGTTATTGACAAACCGTTTCACCAATATTTGTCTGTTAGTTTGTTTCAGCCTGAGAATTACACCCTGACCAATCTCTCACTTAATCTGACCATCATCTGCTGCCAAAACAGTCACCATGGCAACTAAAAGGAAATGAGTAATGTCCTCAGGCGCTGATATTGCCCGAGGCACAAAATTGCTCAATAGCGCACAATGGAGAAACTGACAGTGTTACAGTATGAGTGAGATCGATTGCGCTGGTCAGGTGACTTTGAGGATGTCTACACACACTGTCATTAATGTGAACACTTCACTGCCTAGATCAATTTTCTGAATAAACTTAGCAAAATCACTAGGATAAATGCACATAAAAAACATAGAAATGGTCCATTGAAAGGGTTCATGATTTATGAGTGACCACAAAAAAGGAAATCTTTTAAAAATCTAGTTTTTTAGAATGTACTTTTTTGTATTCAAGTTTGTTTGGTTTCAAAAACTTTTATACCTTTTTCAAGAAAAGTTTAAATTTAATGACTAAAAATGTCATGTGATGTAACCTTTGAATGTGAGCGTCCACAACACAATCAATATTTTATTTTTTGATATAAATTATTAATTCATAAATATCATGACATATTTTTATGGAGTGGAACAAGACATTTTACAACCTAATCTATTTTTGTCTTGTCAAAAAAAAAATTATCTGAAAATTTTAGAGATAGACTGACTTTACACAATCATGACAAGAGCCTATCATAAAATATGCTTTTTAGCAGCATTTTGGTTGCAATGTAAGTATATTTTTCTGCACAACAATAATTTAATCTTTGATGAATAAGTGAATAATAATAATTCACATTTATTCCTCAAGGTAGCAATGTCTGAAACACAATGATGTGTACGAAGTGAGGTTTCACTCATAGTTACCGCAGGAAACAAAAGAATAGGAAGTATCATCAGCAAATCTTGAAATGGCTCAGCTGTTTACTGCAGAGCAAGCACTGAATGTTAGTGTCACTGTCACTTGATGATGGATCTGGTGAAGAAGCTGTCAGCAATCAAAATATTGATTTTGAAGATGTTGAAAATGATAGTTTTGAGAATATGTTTTCGATCGCAAATATGAGCCAGATGCTGAATGTACTAGGAAACGAGACAGTCATGTTGACCCTTCCAAGCTCCAAAATATGCTTTATTTTATTCTTCTGTAATTGTTAGTCTTATATCAGGAGAGCTTTAATATCATCGCGACAGGTAGAGATCCATCCGTGTTAGATATAGATCCGGGTCGCTAAAGACCTGCAAATGTAATAATGACTGGCGAAACATTCATGCATGTAAGGGTAAATAAGTAATAGTAAAACACTATTTTGTTTAGTTGGATCAGCAAAGAACTATTTTCTTATGTTTCTGGCCATATGCTTCCTTGGCGTTTCTAAATCTATCATAGGTTCTTCAGATCAGCATGTTTGTTTCTGGGTTCTTTAAAGCACCAGAACATAGATGGTTTTCCAAAGAACTAGAGAACCAAAGATCTTGCAGAACTTCAGCATCAGTTCTCTTGTCTTTCAGTGCAGGTGGAGCCAGTTACTCATTATCTATGTTTGGAGAAGGATTCCTCTTTATATGCTAATAAAAAGCAAAAGAAAGGCAGACGAAGCAGCCTGACCATCTCATTTGACTCTTATTTTCATTTGCGCGCCATTAAAATTTGACCCTGTTACGTCTGTAGATTACTGAAAAAGCCAAAACATGCAAAGTTGTAATTTGCTTATCTGCTATTTTAGCAGGTACGTGTATATTTACATGTGTAAAAATATGAAGAAACAGACTATGTTTTTTAGCACATGAGCAACTGACTGGGAGCAGGGGGAGGGTTCGACGGGGCTTCCTCTTTGCTGTGGTTCGCCGAGTCCCTGTTGGTGAAACAAGCCCTTAGCAACCGTCGCAGGGCATAAAAAGCAGAGCCGGATACGCAGAAGGGAAACCTGTAAAACACCAAGTGCAGCATGATCACTAGCAGGACCGTGCGGCTGTGGATTTCTGGGCAATAAGCCCTCGCTCTACCATGCCTGGCCTAATCTCACAACCTCTCGCAACGGACGTCAACATGGACAGAGATGACTTCAGGAGAAACAAGACCTTGTAAGTGTGATCTTCAGGCATTTTTGTCAACTATCAGCACAAGGGAATCTATTATGTGTCCCAGGATGCTTTAGCGTAGGCTTTGGATGTGTGAAGCATAACATGCTGACACAAACTTGACTTTCTCTTCATAGAGGAAAGAACCTCATGTGCCGACTAAAGTGTATGTTCACCAGTTCATCTGCTCCGGAGAGGTAAGAAAAAAAGTGACACACATATGAGGTCCAAAATAGTTCAAACAAGCGTTATTGCTCCTAATCCAGTTATGGTCAACTAATGAAACCCGTCTGATCTCAGCAGGCTAAGTTTAGAAGACACCCAACAATGGTCCCAGTCTCTGGAAAGGCTTCTCGGTTCCAAATGTAAGTGTTTTCTTTTTCTTTTTTTTCAAAGCACTGATATCTATTTTTGGCAAACGGTTGGCTGAGGCGAGAGTCAACTAAAACACTAGTAAATTAAAGAGGTGCTGGTTTCGTGTTTTGACGCGCACCCGTATTTGCTTCCCTCCAGATGGCATGGCCACATTCCGCACCTTTCTCAAATCAGAATTCAGCGATGAAAACATCGAATTCTGGTTGACCTGTGAGGACTACAAGAAGATAACTTCGTCCCATAAGATGAGATCGAAGGCGAGGAAAATCTTTGAGCAATTCGTCGAAGCAGAATCTCCGAAAGAGGTAGAGGAGGAACCATACAACACCCTGTCACTATGCGCTTGTAAATCTCTATATAACCAATGAGGATGTCTACACTAGACGTGCTGTAGTGTCGAGATATGCTTTCAGTTCAATTATAGTTTCCATCTGTTCTACACCTTTATTTTCTCCATCTGTTCTCCAATGTATACCTTCTATATTTAAATAACACTAAATCATCTCTATCTTCCCATACATACACAGTAGCAATATAATATATTTAAAAATAACAATTAATAGTTAATTAAAAGTAATTTGTTATTCAAATTTATTTGTGTACAGGGTAGCAATACAATAAAAATCTCCCCCTCTCATATATATATATGTATATATAATAAAATAAATAAAAATATTTAGTATAATTATTATTACAAATATTAAAAATTATTCATTATACTCATTTACTATTAATTTATTATAATATTTTAATAATAATATTTTACTAAAAATATTGTATTTACTAATTAACATATAATATAATAAATATAAATTATGTATGTGCTTATATATATCATTATATTTTATTTATTATATTACTACAATTATTAGAAAATATGAATATTATATTATAAAAAATAATTTAACTATTATAAGTTCATTTGTAGCCCCCCAGCAGAGGATCTCGATACTTGGAAAGGAGCCATAGCAGATGTAAAACAAATATAAAGAACAGCACTTGAATGTGAAATTAATAAAGAAATTAACAATGTTATCTGATACTGGCCCCTACACACACTACTGTTTTACAACAATCCTCTTTTATACTAATAGTGGCACATTGTTGTCTCTTTTGCAATGTTATACACACTCAGGTTGTAAATAATCTCAATTATGTCGCAATTACGACTTAATTTTGCATATTTCCAATGCAGTTTCTCATTATTTGAACAGTGCATCTCATAATCGGTTGCTTCCAGTGTAGGGATAGTGTAAATGCCTCTCATTTGCATCACAGATAAACATCGACTATCACACACGGGAGGAAATTAAAAGAAATGTGAGGAGTCCGACGGCAGAGTGTTTCGACGAGGCTCAGAAGATCGTTTTCGGTCTGATGGAACGCGACTCTTACCCCAGATTTCTACGATCTGAGATGTACAAGACCCTCCTCGAGTCCCTTGCTGCGGATGATGCTCGAGGATGACTGTGTGGATATATCACACCAATGCTAAAACTGGAACGGTCTGGTTTGTGTGCAGGACCAGAACCCCAAAAGATCGCGCCCCCCACCGCGAGGAACTTCTGAAACTAGCAGGAGACAAAAAGGAGCAATGGTTGGGAACATGCTGTTGATATCAAGGCAAAATGGCAAGAAACACAAGTCCGACGTGTTACTGAAATGCCAGGAGTGCTTCTCAACTGAGGGTGCTTCCTGTGTAGATAAGGACACAGCTCCTTCAAGCCCTTCCGGTGGTTTCCGAAGCTACAGTGTGGGGACAACACTATCGTCTTTTCCTGGCACTTCCAGAAGATCTTTATAAACTGTGTTGCCATGTCCTACAATGACTTTAGTAACAAAAACTACCTCAGCCTATTGGTTGAGGTGGTTTGGACACTTTTGTGAGAGGATCTTGACATAGGACTATTTCAACATCAGTGCCTTATTGCCACACAGATGTATAACAGTAAAGAAAGAAATGAGAGAGTTCAAGTAAAAAAAAAAAAAAAAAAGCAAGTACAGTTGTAGCATGTGTGCCACACACAAAAACCGTAGGCATTATTTGTAATGTTATAACGTTTAATTTAAATGAAGATATACTACTATTTATTAGCCGCAGCCACTGGTTGGATGTTGACTTTTGTCATTTTTGAGGACGATAAAATAAAGATTGGACACTGTTGAAGTTTTCACTATATTTTCTTTTATGTCTTTGGTTTGCTTTGTGATATCTTCATATTGTTCACCTTTTCCTTTTCTTTTGCGAATTACTGAAAACTACTTTTCTTACTTAATATTTTGTCTTATTTCCACTTAAAGCTACACTGTGTAACTTTTTTAGTTTATTCTTAGCTAAAAACACTTAGTTCTTTCAAAAATAAATGTTCTCATTAATGTATATTTACTTCGTTCAAGTACTAAAGTATTCTCGTGAGTGTATAATATGCCATTGAAAATACATACGGGTAAGGGGTTCTAATGTCGGTTGCCATGTTGCCCCTCAATCTTGAAAGTACATTAGCCAAAGAGGGACATACCCGTTAATTCAAGCTTCACCTTTCGCGTTTTAACACGCGTGGTTAGCACTCGAACTGCCTAACACTCGAACTGGAAGCCATGTTAATCTTGGACTACATTGGCCACCGTAGGAGTTAAAACAAATCGGAATTGAGAGGAACAGAAACTAATATTCACTGGATGGTCATATACCTTTTCACCGCTAGATGGGGGTAAAAATCACACAGTGTAGCTTTAAATATCTTACGTTTTAGTTGGAGGATAAAAAAAAAGAATAAAATAATAATAATAATTATAAATATAATATATATATGTATTTTATTTATCCTTGCTAAGTTTATATATAGAAGTATTCATATTTATAGCCGACACAATAAGCTTATAATGACTTTCATATTCTAGTCGATAATTTGCCGATATATTAAAATATATCTATTAATTTATTAAGTTAAATCTTGCGATAAACTTCCACTATCCCCTAAGTTATATATCTATCTAAATCTATACAGAAACAATTAAAGCTACAGTCGGCAAGATTTTTTTTATCATATTCACTGAATCCGACACTATGCTCCGACAGAACAACATAAATCAGCCGGTTTTAGAAAAAAAACCCGCGCTTCTACCTCCATCTAGAGCCTGTTATTTGTTTTGCAAAAATCCACCACTCCCAGTTATTGTGGTCCAATCAGCGCGGGGCTGTGTGAGATCTGACTGTCAATCACAGTTTGTGCACACGCCACAGATCCCCCTCGCGCACGTTACAATATACACACACTCGATGGGAGGGTGCTCGTGGTAGTGGGGGAGGGGCACGAGAGTTGTAAACATAAACATTTTTGGCTAAAGCCCCCTTTCCCCTGCACACGACATTCGGACATGACTGTCGGAATTCTGCCTCTAGTGGCAGTCGCACAGAACTTTCATTACGATCGTACACGGCAACATGGGAGAAAAGTTGATTCTCGCAGTCTCCGAATACCCCATTCTGTAACTCGAGTTATACAAGAGAATCATACAGAGACGTCAGCAGGAAAGATGAAGCTTGGTAGCGAGATTGTCGGTCTGCCAGGTGTGTTTTGATTAATATATATATATATATATATATATATATATATATATATATATATATATATATATATATATAATATATATTTATAAATAATGTCAATATATTGTGTGAAATGTCTTTTTATCCAATGTTTTAATGATGTTTAGATGTCCTCAGGAAAACAAGACAGTATAGTAGGCCTACATCCATTACCAATGTATCAAACACCAAAAGCACCACCAAATGCACCACTTTATCAACTCGTTTAATTAAAACATCATAGGAATGATTATTTTCTAAGCCTTTGGCAGACAGATCCCATGACTATTTAGTGAAACAATTACCTTTGAAACAGGAACAGATGAGTTTCAGTTCCCACAGAACAGGGAATTAAGAAAGAAAGACTTCATAAGTGCCAGAGAAGTGTGCATTGCACCAGCTACTGAAAAGTCATGAGATCTTGCAACTCATACATTTCTGCTATTGCATGCCTAATGTTGCTAACATAGTTTGTGACGCAAGCCTTCCTCTGTGAGACTTGCCATTTAGTACACACTTCACACTAATTGCAGGGACTGTCCCGCTGAAGAAACTTAAACCCGTGTTGGTCAAGGGCTAAGCAGAACTGTGACCGGAAAACTGTGTCTCCTTTTAGGGACAGAAGTCTTTACCCATTTGTTTCATGGTTTCTCGCGCAGAACACTAATGCCCAATTTAGTTTGTTATGAATTTTAAAAGCTTTAAATATAGATCCGTTCAGTCATGACGTCAATTTACAGTCAATCTGGAATGCTAATTCGCCATATCCAAGAAGCAAGCAAACCTCATTGATGCATCAATTGCTTCAATTTCAGAAACTGCCTTTAGCATTAGCAACACGCAAACACCGAACTCTACTGACGTCAAAAGTGTGTTGAGTCTTCTTTGTTGTTTCCTATATAGACTGAACCCCATCAATCACAGGATTTAGGACACTTAGCATGCTACCTTAAAAGGCACTTTGCCTTTGGAACAGAGCTAATAGCTAGCATAAAACTGCTGATCAAAGATGACCAAAAGTGTGTTGCGAGGAGTGAAAACCCCTACAAACATGGTCAGAAGACTTTCAGAGATTGCGTTTTAGTTAGCAAGTTAGACATGCTAGGACGTGGTTGATTTATTACTTTGATTTATTAATTAATTAATAAATAGTGGCTTGTTAGCCTGTTAGCGTCTTGTGTTTACCAAGAACACAGTGGTTTTGTGTCTTATTTATGCTGAAGAACATTATATGAAAGTCTGTTCAAGTAATACTAAATCACAGACATGACTACAAACAATCTTTATTCTGTTTTAGGACAAACTGAACAGCTGTACTTTTGTACTTTTACTCCCTGAATTGTCCTTGCACACATAGGCCCACACACACACATACACACACACACACACACACACACACACACAACACACACACACACACACACACACACACACACACACACACACACACACACACACACACACACACACACACACACACACACACACACACACACACACACAATACCATGCATTAAGTTTATTTCAAGTTCACCAAGCAAGCGGCTTCTTTTATGTCACAAACATGAACCCTCACCAAAAGGAAGTGATCTTGTTTTCATGTTAATGTACTTTTGGAGTCCCCCATGAGTACAGCACATGTGTCATTGCTGGGAAATACCTTGTGCGTAAAACTTTTGGACTATCGTCTATTCGAACGGAAACTTGGCACCGATCTCACTGTGAACCACTTAAGAAGCTCAACGATATTTACAGTCTGAACACCATAACAGATGATAAGTCTCTTAAAAACACTGGGTCTGGCATCTGGAAAGCTGGACGATACAGATGGGCTCATAAAAATGGACTTTATATGGAGCAGAGTTGCAGAGAGTTCATTTGGTAGGTCTTCCTAGTGTGTCTTTTTCCCAAAAACGCGTATCTTCTGATCGGTTGAGGTTTACTGAAAAACATGCATGAGCTGCAGATATTCATCTGTACAAATTGTAAAGACATAACAAATAGGAAGTGGTCAAAAGTGCTCATTGTGTTGCAAAAGGCAAATTATTCATGTATAACGCCATGGAGGATGTTTCATGTGGAAAGATACACCAAAATATCATTGAAGCAATTTTGAATTAGGGTAAACTTGACCTATAGCAAAACACACCAACACTTGAAACCTCTTGGTCACCACACACAAAAACTTACATACTGTACGAAAGTGCAGTAAACCTCAACTGATCATGTGAATTAATACCAATGCAAATCAAGCTGTTTTCATATCTCTTAGCACGCACGACAACAAGCATGACACTAATCACGTACAAATCTATATTGCATTCATTGACTAAATAATGGAAACATGCTAGTTCTGATGCCACAGTGGTGACAGAACAAACGCCTATTTGATGCATTCAGATTGGTACTCTTTCCAAACCAAAAGCTGTAAACATATCATGTACAAAGTGGAAATAGGATCAGTGAATTTTAACTAGTCATCATGCACTAACATCCACCATTTTGCATACTCAACAAATTGCCCACTAATTTGTAACAAATCACACACACTTTGATAATATAATGAAAATGCAGTATTTATGACGGTTGGTGACAGTGAAAACTTATGCAATTCTGATTGTGATTCTCATTCACAAACCTTAGATACATTCATTCACAGTATAACTAGTCAGCTCCCTCCTACTATCCACAAGTTCGACTACAATCGTAACAAGTCATACATGTCCCTTACCAGACAAGCTCCCTACCGACTCGTCGTCAATGAGCGGCGGCTTGTGGTACCATCACAGCGAGCCACAAAATCACTCTCCAGAACTTTCTCATTCACGGTTCCATGCTGGTGGAATGATCTCCCCACCGTCATCCGGAATGCAGAATCCCTGACAGCATTCAAAAGACAACTGAAAACTCATCTCTTCCGGGAGCACTTAACATAAAAAAAAAAAAAAAAAAAAATTCCCTTTCCTTTAAATCCTCGCTTGCCTGCTTATACTACTCCGAGCTATGTGTGAACTTTGTATTTGAGCACTTCTTGCGTTGTTTTTGCCTCTTCACGATGACTCGCTTGGTTTTGTCCTCAGTTGTAAGTCGCTTTGGATAAAAGCGTCTGCTAAATGACTAAATGTAAATGTATCATTCAGTCTTATTTGCAAAACATTTAATTGTAGCTGAATATCATGAACAAAAATCAACTGGCTAAAGAATACTTACGCAAGGAACGTTTGTCTGTGGTTTAAAAATACCACACTCAGTAAATTAAAAAATAGCAATCGCAACAAATAGATAGCTACAACTGAGCAATGATACTATTGAAATAAACAGTGTTTTAAGATTTTCAGGTATTCGGGTACAGAAACTGTAATCAAATGTAAAATATCACTGCACTTTAAAAATAAAATATAAATTACAAATATAGTCACAAATGTTATTCAGTCAAGAACAAGTGAATTTTCTCTTTGTCTTTTGTTGTTTGATTAGTGTTGTTATAAAGACGGCAGCGGGAATATTAGGCTGCTGTCACTTTAAGAGATCCACGGATCCAAAATAGTTGCACATTCCTGCAGCACTGAAAACAGCGCTCAGGGGTGCGTTTCCCGAAAGCATCGTTTGCCAACTATGGTCGCAAGTTGGTCGCAATTTCCATTGAACTCTATTGGTAACGATGGAACTTGCGACTATAGTTGGCTAACAGTGCTTTCGGGAAACGCACCCCTGGTCGTCTGAATGGTTTAAAATCACATTAAAACACTTTCTGACTTGTCAAGACCGGCATTATGAAATTATTTTGTGTGTATTTGACTGTTTAAGTGCAATATTTAGTTTAGTACTGAAAGGCAGCTTTAAATTATGCACAATACGTGCAATCCCACGCAGAAATTCAAGCCCTGTAACAGGAACAATATTCGTACAGAGCAAATGAAACGATGAGTGAATGGAGGCGGGTTTGTGTGTAACTGGCTGTCGGAGAGATCATGAGAGAGAGAGAAAGCACAGCTGGTATCGTGAATGTATTCGGTGGAAAGTTAGTATTGGAAGCGTCTGATATGTCAGTATCGATATTGAAAAATCTATCATTTTGACAACCCTACATTGCACTTAGTTTATTATTTCATGCCTTTTTAAAAGACAATTGAAAAAAGTATATATTATATAAAATTCAACCCGGCAAAGTGTCTAGTAGAAGTGACTACGTTACACGCCATGTGGTGGGTGTTAAAGCAACAATATGTAAAAAATTTTACCTTACAATAATGTTTCCAAAATCTTCACAGTGGTTCCTCGGGTCGTAACAGGGTGAAAGGCACGTCTGCCATCGCCTGACAGGGTCTGTATCGCTTTTACTGGCACTATGCAACTTCGGGGTTCAGGTAGTAACCCGACCACAAAAATAACTACAAAATTCGACTGCTTTACGTCAAGCGCTACAATAGTCATTATTTCGTTTTTCTTCGTTTCTGATGTCGCAATACATCATCCTTTCATGAAATCATGTAACATACCTTGTCTGTGGACATCGCTCATTCTAAAGCCGGTGCTGGATAAACAGCGAGCGTGCGTGCGACGTCGGCTAAATTATTTGCGACAGCGGTAATGGACAATTTCGTTTCCAATTTGCTTTAATGTCAAGGTCACAATTAATCGCATCTAACATAAAAGTTTGTAAATACCACACACACACAAAGATGATCATGTTATCCAGCATGTTTCAAAGAGCTTGTACTTGGAAGCAAGGAACCCTGTTCTGTAAAATGCCACTGATTTGCTCTCTGAAATGTGAAATGCACTTGTGGCATGTGGTTTTAAAAACCTGACATTTAAGTTGCATCAGACATTGCCATCTAGTCATGCAATTTGTTATGCAAGTTACAGTTACTGTGCTGCATTTCTCACAATTAAGTGCTAAGTCTGAGATAATGGATGCTTAAGGCGTACGCTAATGGATTAAGCTCTACTCTCAAAAGAGTAGAACAAACACTTGTGCTCAAGGATGCCTAAAAACGGCTAGTCTGTCAGCTGCAAACATGTTGATCTAATTTAGCACTTTAAAGTCAAGGTTGCAACACGACTTATCTTGTCACAGATGTTTACTCTTCCACCACAGCACAATATGTTTATTGGCGAGGCCCTTGATTCTGAATGAAAGTTTTAAAGACCTGTTTTCCCCCCTTAAAAAGCCTGACGAGAGTTAGTGCATATCTAAATATGATAGGTGACCCACTACTCTTTTCTTTCAGGATATGCATGTTTCTGTATCATCTCAAATCATCTGCAGTCAAAAAGTGAAGACGGCAAAAATTCCCAGAGTTTTGTGGTTTGAATCACATCCAAAGTAATTAAAACATAATGCGCTATTTTTAGAAGAGTTTCTATAAATAAAACACTGCCTTCCACAAATAGAAGCATGAGGAATGTTGGTTGGGAACATTCCAGTTTGTTTACTTTTTGTCTTATGTGGATATTGCGTTAACATCCTCGAGTAACAAGTGACTCAGGTTTTGTACATCTCTAACCTTACACGTACGCTTAATCCTTATTTTTACTACTTTGCATGTTTTGTAATAAAAACGTCATCAGAAATATTAACAAAAACAAATGGAAGTTATGGGAAATATGAGATCAAAAAGTTTTTAAACAATCCTTTAGTTTAGGGTACACACACACACACACAACACACACACACACACACACACACACCACACACACACACACACACACACACACACACACACACACACACACACACACACACACACACACACACACACAACACACACACACACACACACACAGTTTAAATAAACACTAAGTTTTGTTTGATGAAAGATTATTTGAGAAAGAACTGCAGTGTTCCTGCCAACAAGACTTGCACAAGTACATGGCCTCTCAAATGCTAATGCAATGCAACCAATCAGATGCTTCCCCTGCTGAAGCCCCGCCCACAGCACAGAGCCCTTGGGTATAAAAGCAGCACACCTTCAAGACTAAATGTTTTAGTTCAATTGATAGTAAAGGATAGATTGGCAAAAATGAGAAATTCCTCACCAGATTTGAGCAAGGAACCCTTGATCAACTTCAGCAACCCTGATACGACTACAGAACAAAGCGAAATAAAGTGAGATGCGCATTTTAGCAAGTCGCATTTGGTTTACGCCGAGCGATACGCATGTGGTTGCTAATGTTGATTTTCTTTAACAGGAAAACAAATTGGACATCAAGAATGCTGTTCAAGACGTTTCCCATGAGAGAATCACGCCAAACCACGCCACAGAGAAAATCTTACGGGTGAGCATATGGAAATTAATTTGCTTTTGTTAATTACTATGTACATATAATTAATTAGGATCATTGACTTAATAAAAAAATACAAATTATTAAATAAAGATAATTTAATTTAACAGTGATTATCTTTATATCCGCACAGGCCAACTACTGAAGAAGTTACTCAATGGGCGCAGTCTCTGGACAACTTGTTGAGCAGCAAATGTAATTGATATTTCTAAATATTTACAAATTTTAACATGTCACACACACACACACACACACACACACACACACACACACACACACACACACACACACACACACACACACACACACACACACACACACACACACACACACACACACACACACACACACACACACACACACACAGGAAACATTACTATTTTTAATGTTTTTGAAAGAAGTCTCTTATGCTCATCAAGGCTGCATTTATTTGATCAAAAATACAGAAACTGATATTGAGTATTTTCTGTATTTTCAGAATCATTACTCCAGTCTTCAGTGTCACATGATCCTTCTAATATGATAATTTGATTCTCAGTTACTATCAATGTTGGAAACAATTGTGTAAAAAAGAAAAATATAACCTGTAGTATTTTTTCAGGATTCGTTTATGAATCAAAAGTTTTAAAAAAGAGCAGGAATTTAACACATCCTTGCTGAATAAGCGTTCATTTCTTGAAAAAAAATAACATAAACAAATGACTGACTCCAAACCGTTGAACGTTAGTGTATATTGTTACAAAAGATTTATATTTTAAATAAATGCTGTTCTTTCTTTTTTTAACTTTTTTTTTATTATTCAAAGAATCCTGAAAAAAGTATCAAGTTATTTTATATATATATGTATATAATATAAAAATATTAAGCAGCACTGTTTCCAACATTGATGAAAAATCCACATATTAGACTGATTTCTGAAGGATCATGTGACACTGAAGACTGGAGTAATGATGCTGAAAATTCAGCTTTGATCACAGAAATATTTAACAGTGTTATTTTTTTTCTCAATTTTTTTAATCAAAATCACAGACTTTTTTCAAAAACATTAAAAATAGTACTGTTTTCAAACTTTTGACTAGCATTATTAAATGGCAACTGATCTTCTCACGGTCTTCATATTTCAGATGGAACGATTGCTTTGCACCTCTTCATGAAGTCTGAACACAGCGAGGAGAATATCGAGTTCTGGCTGGCCTGTGAAGAATTCAGAAAGATCCGGTCGAGATCAAAACTGCGATCGAGGGCAAAAACAATATACAAAGAATTCGTGGAGCCGGAGTCTCCGAAGGAGGTGAGGTTTCATCAACGCCAGCAAAGTTTATCCCTTTTCATCACACGTTCTCATTTCTTTCAATTCTTCCTTCTCTAGATCAACTTGGACTTCAACACCAAGGAGTCCCTCCACCAAAGCCTTCTGATCCCAACACAGTCCAGTTTCAAAGCGGCCCAGAGTAGAGTTCAGTTCCTGATGGAGCACAACTCGTACCCGCGGTTCCTGGACTCTGAACTCTACCATCAACTATGCAGAATTGCTGCAGGAGAGCAATAATGTTTTCTGTTGTTGTATTTAAACTAATGGCTGGTCCGTTTTAGAATGCTACACGCATCTGCTTTTTCATGTTCGTATAGTGCTATTAAGATTTCAGTGTATTTAAATATTGCATATTTTGCACAGATTTGTATGGTGAAATATTAGTACTGCAATGAAACCGCATTATGTTTTTGAAGTTGTACTATGTGGATTTTTTGCTTTTCAATGAAAGCGCTAATTGGATTCATTTATTTTTTTCACATTTCTGGATTTTGGAGCAAAAAGAGTGTGTGTGTGTGTATATATATATCAGACCTGCAAACTCCTCAGAGTAAAAAAGGTGACAGTGTTACGCGGGGGGGGGGGGGGGGGGGGGGGGGGGGGGGGGGGGGTAGGTAGTTTTAAACGGTTGCTAGGGTGTGGTTACACAGTTACATGTTGTTCTGGATGAACACTATACTGTATATAATATATAATTATCATAGGATTGGCAAAGGAGAAAAAGGGCAGTAAAATATAAATGAACCATGATGAGCAATACATTTGTTACTGTATTTATTATTCTTTGTTAATGAAAATACAGCTGTTCGTTGTTTGTTCATATTACTTCACAGTGCATTAGGCTAACTAATGTTAACAAATATAACTTTTAATTGTAATAATTAAGGCTACTAGTAAATAGTGAAATTAACATTACCAAAGATTAATAAATGCTATTTATTTATAGAGATTAAGAAGTGCAGTTTATGAATAGTTAATATTAACTAGTTTGGTGTTATCGATTTGTTATACACCGATTCAGATCTCTTTTGAAGAGACAGATGTTGGACAGATCAGTTATTTTAACCATTCATAAAAGTGAATCGGTTCAAATGAGTCATTAGTTCGCGAATCGGACGTGCCATTAGCTGACACACACACAGACACGGCACGCGTTGTGTGATTATCCCAGCAGATAAGGACATCGCAAGAAATCTCTGAAAATGCTCCACGTGAAACTTTGATCTTTTACTATCGTGTCAATTCTCAATAGATTTTGATTAATATGCGCGATGGAGGGAGAGCAAGGCAGTTTGAATACAGTGAGAGAGTGCGCGCGCGACCGGCTCTCTCTCTCTCTCTCGTTCGTTCTTTCAGCGCCCTGTCACGAGCGCAGCATAACAAAGCGGTAGCTAACGTTATTTGAATCAAGCAAACAACTAGCTGTTGTTTTTGCTCCAAAAAAGCTTGATTTACCTCGAATTTCACATAAGATTCCTTCACGTTATGAGTTTCCATCAGACTCGCGTGGTAGCCACTAACCAGGGGTCTCATCCACTGGCGATTCTGACGCAAGTGCTAAGATTCCGATTGGCCAAGAGAAAAAGTACTAAGATTCCGATAGGCCCAGAGAAATGTCAATTATAAGAATTATCCAATAATATTTCGCAATTCTAGGGCAGCCTATACCCCCCACCCCCCCCCCCCCCCCCCCCCCCCACCCCCGAAAAAAACTCTCCGGTTCTACGCGATTCACGTGAATGACCCATTTGACCAAGAAAACGGCGATTATCGCCGAAAAAGCGACAAGTTTGCAGGTCTGATATATAAAGAGATGTATAAATGGTTATTTGCTGATATCTGAGTTTTTTAAATATATTTGATTAATATTATTTAATTGTACATGCTCATCTCCTTTTTTACATTTAGATTACCTTTGCTGTAATCTAACACACATGTAAAGTTATTCTTTAAAAACACTAATAATAACAAAAACAATAAAAAGAAGAAATTTGGATTAAAAAATGTTTGTTTGTCATTCCATTACACTGTAAAAAGTGATCAGTTGGCTTTACTTAAAAAAAGGTGAGGAACCTGTTGCCTTAAAATTATTAAGTAAATAAACGTAATGCGTAATTGAACAAATTAAGTTATGTGGAATTGTCAAGTTCACGTAACTTAATTTTTTAATTTCGCATGAAGTTTATTACTTAATCGTTTTAAGGCGATGGGTTTCCTCACTTTTTACAAATTTTTGAATTTTTTTGGGGAGTGATATAAAAGACGCAGACAAAAAGTTATTTGTATTTGTGTTGTGGGTTGATTTATTTTTTTATTTATTGTTGATACCAATACTGTACATAATTGTTACTCAATTCTCTTGTTTTTACATATTACCTTTACCATCATATAACACCCACTTAAAGTTAAAGGGTAATAATAATCTTAAATGTCTTTAACAAACCTCAAAATGAATTTCTTACTGCACATTATCATTGATTTGATGCCTAAATAATTTTAGCTTTTTTTTTTATTTAGAGAAAATAGTATTAAACAACATCACTGCACTTTTCCGTATGTTTTTATTTCTACACAAACTGTCCTTTTCTCAATATACGTTAGTTGATGATAGCGATTTTACTTGTAATATTAAAGTTGAAGTGTAATTTCACTTGCATTGCAAAACATTTCCCATTGATGTTCCTGAGCTGCTATTGGTTGGATAGCAGACTCACACCATTATCTGCCGTGTCACTTTTAAAGCTTTTTTAGTTGCAAAGATAAGAAGACCTCCAAAATGCCCTTTTATGTATATAATCTGATCAGTCCAATGCCCCATAACCAGTTTTACCAGTTTAGTCTCACTAGCCAAAACCAAACGTCTGCACACTTCCACGTAAAGTTGAGATGCAGGGTGTGTAAGAGTTTATTTTCTTCCCATTTAAGGCATTAGATATAGGCCTACCTGTATAACAAAACTCGCTTCTCCTTAAAGACAAACATTTAAAGCAAATATAGAGAGCAGAACATCCTGCACTTAACGTGTTTGTTTTGTTCAGTGGCAAACCTGCACACATTTGATATAGCTAAATGTTTTTTGGGGTGTACGTGGGGGCGTATTTACCTTCGTGTTCCTTCTGTTCCTCACAGCGGTAGGACACTGAACAGACACCAAACACTCGGTCCGTTTGACCCGTCCAAGAACGTGTTCACAGACTGCACAATTTACAACACTGCTGGCTTTCCTCAACTCACTTCCCATAGTTTGTCTTCGTATCTACAGTGGCTTCACGAGTGTATTGGGACACTTACACCACACTTGAAAGAAAATATAGGAATGTTAAAGCAAGTGGACTTTATTTAAAAAAAAACATAGCATGTTTTTTCCAAGCAATATATATATATATATTTTTAAAGTGGCTACATGTCTGTAGTAAATGCGATGACCTGGACTAGTTCATACACACACTAAGGGAACAGTGAGTTAAATGGAAAAAAAAAGTATTAGAAAGGCAAAACTAGTTCTGAGCATTTTTTAGACCACATGCTTTGCATATGCCACTCGGCTTGTTGACCAATCCCCCCAAAAATTTAAATAAATATATAATAATTTGGGAAATATGAGAAGTGCGACAAGTGCATGTCCAAAAAACGTTGTTGGGGTTACTGGATGCATAATTATTTAAAAACAAGTATTTTTATTAAAATAATAATAAATGCAAATGCTTTACGTGCGCTTTATTCTAAATCCTTTTCAATGCACATCTAAATGCTATCAAGTGTGAATTAAGAATCCAAATGACTTATTTGGAGTTACTTAAACACAAATATATTTTAAATAAATGTAACAACAATCTTCGTGTGACTAACATCTTGTGTAGCACAAATCTTTTAATATATATTAGTGTGACGTCACGTTTTTTAGGCTTAGGGCCGTTACATAGTCACGCGAGCTACGCGAGCAAGCAACGCGAACGACGCGAGCGACGCGTCCCTTTCATAATAGTCTAAACAGTGGACGCAAGCAGACCAAGCATCAGGGCGATGCTGAATGCAATACACCCTCACGCAACAGGGGGTGTAGAGTAATTGTCACAGGCACTTTTCCAGTCCGTTTCACATGGTTTTCACTTATCTACGGTCTTTCCATCGCGGTGCACCCTCTCTCAGGCATTTTCCAACTCTATTATTGGAGTGTATTCGATGAAGCTGTCTATAGTATGACAGAAGATGACACTCGGTGTATTTACGTGGTAAGAGGCTCTTCACAGATGTTTGTTTGTCATTGTTTTGTCTGAAAAAACATTTTATTATAGATATAATGCGGATGTATGCTCGCATAATTGTCCTCTTCGCCGCATTGTATTCAAACTTCTTCTGTAAACAAAATATACTTGATTAATGTACAATACTTGCAATGTCGCCCCCACGACAACGCATAGTATTGCGCGCATCGGTGCGTCGCGTATCAAACTAGACGACACATTGGCTACGCATCGACGCTAATGGCGGCCGAAGCGTACGATGCGTACCCTGAGGACGCGTATGCGTACGATGCGTTGACATGTATGCCTTAGGCCTAGCCTATGAATATAAACACAACTGCGTAAAGAAAAAGAATTCTTGGCTGTTGCAACATGTTCCTGTTACTCATGTAGATAACCAATGATTGGAATTAGGATATTTTGCACATGTACACACGTGCACATTATAACAACATTACACATTATTTTTGAAACATATTTTATGATGTCACGTTGTGTAGACTAAGCGGACCGCAATACATGCGCGTCACAAAGAGGTAATGGCGACATACGAAAGCAACTGTGCATTATTGACGGTTTATCAGTTGTTGGTATCAG
Organism: Chrosomus eos; assembly: GCA_036326025.1. Lineage (NCBI taxonomy): Eukaryota > Metazoa > Chordata > Actinopteri > Cypriniformes > Leuciscidae > Chrosomus > Chrosomus eos. The sequence continues at coordinate 21,932,022 of CM070838.1, forward strand.
CTATGATGACGGCAATACACGATAGCGTGTTCATGCGGGCGAGACTGTATCGTGACACGGTTATCACGGCAGTATCACTACTGGTCTGGGGCTGAAAGAATGTAAATGAACAGTTCGGCAAAAATAGAAACGCTGGTCACACGTCACTGTGTAAACGACTGTCGCGGAGCTGCAAGAACAGATGAAAAATATTGCCAAACTTGATTTAAGTGTCTGCTTTAACGCAGGACACCATTAAAGCACCCTTTCAGCTCTTTTGAACAACACTTACTGAAGTTTCCTGAAAACTGTTGCAAGGGTAAGGCAATAAATAAATAAATTCCTGGACAGAGAAAGTGGCGCGAAAGGCAGACGCACGTCATGATTGTACAAACATATTTCAGATCCTGCATGAACGGCAGCATACAATATTTGATACATTTTAGCTTAAAATCAAAACTATTAAAAATTGTTAGTTTTGTTAATTGAAAAACAAAAAAGTGAAAAGAATTAGAGGAAAAACTTTGTTGCTTTAGCAACCAACTGCAATGAAAAACTGAAATAAAAATACAGATATATAATAAAATTATAGATACATACATTTTTTTTTTTTTTTTGACAAACGTAGGCTACATAAAAATTTAAATTTAAAAATAAAAGCTAATAGTGGCCCTGGTTTCAAAAGTTTTTTTTTCTTTTCTTTATTTCCATATTTTATCCCATAGGTATTTTTCAGATCTGCCACTTCAAATGAATGTGTGTAGTATGAAACTATGAATGTATTCTGGACAAACTACATTCGTCAGGTTGTCATTATCATGTGACCTATTGCTTCACTGCCATTCACAAATCCTCTCCCATGGCCTCATGGGATAGTAGTGTCCATGTCCATCGAATGCACACTTTTTGACATATTTTTATGAGTACTGTGAATTCGGGCATACTTCTTTTGCCACATACTATTTTTTACCAAATATATAGTAGGGAAGTATGCGATTTCGGATGCAGCCTAAATCAATTACGTTATTCGCAGTGCTTCATGGGAGTGGGTGGAGCTAAAGAGCTCGTTTTGCAAATTTGGCTTGTCTGGACTCAAATTGGTTAAAATTTCTGAATAGCATTATGGGTAATGTAGTTTTCAACAGGAATTCTGCTGATAAATGTGGGCTAATGGCTTCATCAGAAGCAAATACTTAACCTTGTAGCTTACCGCAAGACTGACTTTAAATGTTTATGTTATCTTAAATATCAATTTCCCTAAGAAATTAAATTGAGTTTACTTCTAAAACCTGAATGTTGCAATATTTAAAATATGAATTAATACTATAATAGTATTTAAATAATACTAAAATAACACTACGAAGCAAATTACATGGAAATACCCATCACTCCACCAATGATTATTTCTCAGAGTAGTTTCATTTTTGAAAGTCAAAGTAAACAAAAACAATTATGCCTACTGTCAACAAAAAAAGTGATTAGCTAATGAGATAATTTTGAGGAATGGTACATGAAAATAAAGATACTGTTTCAAAATGGGTTGCTACAGTTGTAACAAGCCTGACCGCATGTCTACCCATGTGAGTCTGCGTCATATTCCCAAATTAAACATCCCAGATGACAGGAAACATCAGGACAAAAACCAGCTCTATTTGCTAACATGAGAAACACGAAGCTGCCATGTAAAGCAAACAAATTCTTTAAAAACATGAAGCAGTTCGTTTTTGCCTAATAGACAGGGAAACATTTTCCATGTTATTAGTGCAGATTTATGATACATTATATAATTAAAAACCTTCCTCTGTTGATTTGATACTGACAGAGACTTTTCACATGTGTATCATTTAAATCAAAATGTACCATCCTAATTATTAAACAATAATAATAGATTAGTGCTTTATTGTACAGTATTTTACAGTAATTTAAGACTCATTTATCATCTTTTACCGTGCGCTAACAAGAACAAAGCATGAAACAACACTATTACTGAAATGAAATTTATATGAAAATAAGACATTATTTAAACATCTCTTCACATGCATGCAGACATGAAGGACCACGCTCGACTTCACTTCCAGGCGCTCCTTTTATGGGATACAGAAGACGACAGCACATCGAGGGATTCCGTGGCGTAACATTAAACGGGGTCTAACAATGTGGGGTTACTTGGCTTCTTGTATTTTTTTGGCACTTTGTTTTTCCTTTGCCTACAGAAACAAAGGAAAGAAAGAAAAATACATTTTCATATTCATTCTAATAGACTGAATTTAAATGTAGAATTCCTAGAATTTTGAATTTGAATACTAGATTGTCATGCAGCCTTTCCAACAACGCACTGGGTGAATAAATGCAAATGTACCATGGTACTATATGGGTGTTATTGCTGCGGGACTACATTAAGCTTTTAACTTAGCTGTTGACTCTTTAATCTTAGTATAGTACTGTTTAAATGACATCAATAACCGCAAGGTTTCATGCAGTCAAATTACCAAGAGAGGGAAACACTTCAAGCTCAAAGGCAAAGTAGAAATAACGCATCAATCGTGCCCTCTAGTGGTATGATGAGATTCACCATCACACACACCAGCTCTGACAGTACTCCACACACACAACCGCTCTGACAGTACTCCACACAACACACATCGGCTCTGACAGTACTCACACACAACACACACTCGGCTCTGACAGTACTCCACACCAGCACACACATCGGCCTCTGACAGTACTCCACACACACACACACCAGCTCTGACAGTACTCCACACACACACACACACATCGGCTCTGACAGTACTCCCACACACACTACAACCCACCCCGTCTCTGACAGTACCTTTTCCACCAGTGGAATCAGCTGCTGATATTCAGCCAATGTCTTCAGTAACTCCATTATAAAGGGTAGGTAGTTGTGCTTCCTTCTTATGTTCTCAATCTTAAAAAATACATACATGGATTTTTGTCAACATTTTTATAATTTAAGCGGCATTGTACCAATAATAATAGTTTTTTTTATGACATATCACTTATTAATAGAATTAACTTATAACATAACCAATTAGGAATAATATTAATAACAGAAAAGTGATTAATATATATTTTATAACGTTACCAATAAACAAAATTAATATTAGTGTATTTTATATTTTATAACACGCATAAGTTTTTAAAGAGCCAATGAGAAAAAACGACAATAATAATAAAAGTGATATTTTGTAACCAAGTTAAAAATTAAGAACCAATGAGGAAAATAGTAATATGATTACTATTACTAATATATAAGAAAGTAATGTGAATTTTCTACTTTACAAATAACGTTGTTTTATAGAGCCAGTGACGAAGACAACAATAATAAAAGAAAATTGATATTTTATAACATTTTACTTATTAAAAACAAATTAACTGTAAAGCAAATAATAGGAAAACAATAATTATAATGTATTAATATCATCATTATATTATAGACTACATTTATATTTTATTACATAACTTAAAAAAATTAAGAACCAATGAGGAAAATAATAATTAATATTAATAACAGTAATACTACTACTACTAATTATTATTATTAATTAAAAGTTTAAATTCCATATTTTATAAAAATATATTACTAAGAAACAAAAATAACATTTGAATGGGTAAATAAGAAGATAATAATAATAATTTGTTAATAAAGTAGAGCATTTTCTAAATAGCCAATGAGGAAAACAACAGTAATAATAAAAGAAAAATTACATTTTGTAACGTGTAAAAACAAATGAGGAAAACGTATAATAAATATGATTATATTATAAAGTTATTTTAGAGGATCAATGTGGAAAACATTAATAACAATAAAGAAAGGTCTATCATACAATACGTTATAAAAAGGTTTCTCTTTAAAAGCTCATTGAGGGGAAAACCCATGTACATACTTTGTATCTTTTAAGTTTTTGGGTCTCTTCTTCAATCAGGAGCTGATACTTGGCGATCTCGGACTGGATGGAGCTCAGATGATTCCCGCTCTGGTCTGTGTCCATCGGCTCTTCCTGTGAACGGCAGAAACGTCTTTAAGCAAGCGTCCTCATTCTGTCACTCCAATATTTACCAGTCAGAAAGTCTTACTTCTGTGAGCTGAGCCTGTAGTTCAACGATCTTCTTTTCATAAATCATCTTGCGGTCCGAAACAATGGCCATCAAGTTGAATCGAATCTCTCCCTCACTGTATCTAAAAAACAAATGATTTAAACGGCTTTGTAGAAATACCAACGGCTCGAAATAAATCACTTCAGCTTGATGCTTACTTCTGTATTCGTTTCTCAATGACGGGCCGTACAGCATTGATCCAATCATCCTGGTTACACACACCTGAGAAAGAGACAAAATCATTTAAGAACATGAACCAACTGCTCAAAATTAACAATTCAACGTCGATTCAGTCTACCAAGGTCTATGGGTCCTTCACGAAGTCCGTCCAACTCGTACAGTCGTCCGTTCACAGGAACGTAGCTCACAAAGTGAAAAGCATCCTCTTCTTTAGCCGACGACTTTGCGTCGAACTCAAACATCTGTTGTCTATGGGGAAAAAAGAAAATGGCAAAAACATTATACATGTGATATGGTAAAAGAGAAAAGTTTCATAAGAGCAAAAATAACCGACCTAGCGAAGCCGTTGTGAACTTGTCGAATTACTTCAGAGTTACTGAGAGCAAGACCCTTCATCTTGAAAAAGAAAAAGTTCATAAGCAACAATAATTATCAATAAGTATCCAGTAAAATAAATGCGCCAACTTACTGCGGCATCAAAACTGAGTGAAAACTCTTTAAATTCGGTCAGCGTTTCCCCAAGGAGCATATCAGGATGCGTGCAGTTCAACAACACGCTGACGATCGCTTGGGTCGCGCAGGCATTATTGATGACCTGAAACGGCACGTTTGCATTCATAAATCTCCAAATATCCTTTTTGCATTTGGCAACAGGCTGCTGGATTTGATCAAACGCATAAGTGTTCACCTGCTTGGCAAAGAAGATCTGATCCAGCCTTGAGTCTTGAACAATAGACCCCGCTGGCTCCTCACCGGGCTGCCACTTGAAGAGGAAAATCAGACCATGAACGGGCCTGGAATGATTTACGCACATATTCAATTGCAGTTAGAGAACACTGGAGGAACACTGCGTATAATGATAGATTCATGGACATTTGCTTACTTGAGATTTTCAAAGTTTTCTGGCTCCATGCTCCATATCTCTTCCACCTGTGCACCTTTGCATCCTAATGAAAACAGAGAAATCAGTGTCCCGTGACATTAAAAGACACAAATAATGCGGGATCAAGTCCTGTTAGTGTTTACATCTGGTATTAAGATGCGTTTTGGTTGATGTGACACATTTTAATCCGTCTCTTCTGTCAACTTTTGTCCTGATTTCTTTGAGGGGAGGGTGAGGTCTATGAGCGGGTACATGAATGAGCTTTTTCTGATTTTTCGAACTAATGGACGAAATAAGCTCACACAGTATACATATGAATGTGACCAGAGATGACGGTAAAACGTAAGGAAAGCAGCAGCATTTGTTTCTGCTCTGACAGCTAAGAGTTGCATCCGTACGAGTGTGTGTTGGAAATCAGGAATGGTGAGAGAACATTGTGTTTGGTATGTTTTTCATCTTCAAACCAAACTTGGGTCTTCAGCCGACAAAGTTTAAATCCCGTCTGGCTAGCTTCCCATAACATTTACGCATTAGGTCAGTAGGCGGATAGAAGACGTCTTTTGTGGCTGTTTGAACACATTTGACCACATGAGCGTTTACATTATGAAAGCAATCCGGTCTAATGAGTTTTCTACTACCTCTGGAAGTGGTTGAAAGTGGAACAGCTCAAAACCTTTTAGACCCTATTGACACCTGTATTTTAGCGTCATCTACTTGGTATCCATTTGACCTAAACGCATCTTAATACCAGATGTAAACAGGGCCAAAGACTCGAAACGCACAAATGATGCCCATATATTCCAAATTCAATGCACCAATGATGGTCCAAAACATTTGCACAAACTAATGATGATCAAAAATAATGTCTCGAATGCACCAATAATGCCCAAACATGCTGGAGGAACATTGAGCAGAATGCCAAAAAAAACATTGATTAGATGCTCAGAATATGCTAATGATAGCTAAATATGCTGAATTAAATGCTCAAAAAGAGCTTAATTTAAATCAATGTTTAGAATGTGCAAATGATGCCCAAATACACTGAAACATACAACCGTAATACAACCAATAATACCAAAAAAGATTAAATGAATGTTACACCAAAATATGCATGCTTGAATGCACCTATAAGGTCCATAAAAATATGAGTGTTCAGAATGTGTAAATGATGCCCAAATACTGTATAATTAAAATGTTCGTACACAACCAATAAGGCTCAGAAACAAATATCAATAGAATATTCGGCAAATGATGCCCAAATATACTGAAACACACAAACCAATAATACCCACACAAATATGAATCGAATGTTCGGAGCGTGCAAATGTCAAATGATGCCTAAATAACAAAAAATTTAGTTTTCATATGCAACTAATGCTGACAAAATATTAATCGAATGTTGGGAACGTGCAAATGCCAAATGATGCCAAAATATCATAAAATCAGTGTTCATATTCAACTAATGCTGATAAAATATAAATCGAATGTTCAGAATGTTCAGAACGTTCGAATAATGGTCAAATATAGTAAATTCGAGTTTTGCATACAAGCAAGAGTACCAACAAAATGATGAATCAAATGCTCAGAACATGCAAATGATGCCCAAATATACTCAGGGATGCAAACACATGTATGGTCAAAAAAGAGAGAGGTAATCGAAGCCCTCGCCCTGCGGAAAATACCCAGATACTTACATTGCCACCAACCCCTGCCATCCCCGGCCCACCCCTATAGGCACATAATGAAATACTGAAAATCAAATACACCGAGACGAATTTGGAATTTCAATTTCATTTTTTAATTCTGAACAATAAACTCTTATTTAACTATCTAGCACTTCTTCTTCTTGCTTTTATGACTGTAGAGTAAAGCATTCAAGAATGGCAGCATTTTGTGTGTCTATGGTCACAAAGGGTCATTTGGAGTCTCCAAGTGGCTTTTTTTGGGAAGTGCCTAGACATACACTTAGATAAACATGTGTAAAACACTCATTTTCTAAGATATTATAATCAAATTTGAAACTGTGTTTTGGTAAGGCTTCATGCTGTGACCCCATTGTGTTTTCCAGCTAATAGCTCCCAGCTGTAGTTATCTGCAGGCATCTGTTTACAAAAAAAATGTAGGCGGATTTTTTTCTGGTCATTTTTCAGTGTGTTCAAAGTTATATTACTCAATACCAGTCAGACTTACAGTAATTCATTCTGATGGTTTAGGAACAAACCTCCGAGTGTCACCTTTCAAAAGAGACCAAAAGCATGTATATACTCCAAATGGTTCAAGAACAGCATGCAATTTAATTTGGCTAGGCCTTTTTTAGGCGTTTTAGGCAAATTTAGCAGGATTTATAAAAGGTTAAAAATAGCAAAACTATTTTTTAGTAGGATCGCGTAAACAAAACGTTACTATGAAAAAATCAAGGACACGGATATGGAGAAAAAAAGTTATGAGAAGTAATGTTTGACGCAATGTTGCTAGCTATAACCAACAGTAAGCAAAGTCAAGGGCAATAGTTATACTACGGGGCTTTGACCGCATTACAGTTCCACTGTGCGTAGTTAACTGTAGTAACGGAAAATAGGATACAATTTTTATAAAAAGAAAAAACATGCAGCCCCATGCGCTTGATCTGCAATTTTCTATGTCTAACTTCACAATCAATGGACACATGTAGTTTAATTTAAATAAATAAAGTATATAGTCCTATCTATAATAAATAGAAAATTAAACTGAATATATAAATAAATTAATAGTCCTGCTGCACGGGTTTTTGTAATTATTCCAGATAATATAACAAATAAATAATTATTGATAGGCCTACTTCTTAAAAGGGCTTTGTGTGTTTCATTTATTAGGTTATCTACTGTCAATAATAGAAAAAAAGAATGAACGAATTAAATTAATACATAAATAATAATATTGACGGACATGCTTTTCGCTTCTCTCTCTCTCTCTCTCTCTCTCTCTCTCTCTCTCTCTCTCTCTCTCTCTCTCTCTCTCTCTCTCTCTCTCTCTCTCTCTCTCACTTAATAACTGCATTAATAACTGCATAAAAGCCGGGGACACACTTACTCTAAGGCCAGTTATGAATGTAATTTTATACTTATGACTGATCAAGCCCAAACGCGTGTTCAGCGCATTCAGTGTGTTCACAGTTGGTGACCTGTTAAGACCTGCTGCAGTCGATGAAAACCGTCAGTCTTCAAATGTTTCAGCAAGTCGTAAGTGTGTCCCTATCATTAGTCTGCTATCAGTGGCTCAAACCTCCGTTACTAACTCTAAAAAAAAAAAACAATGACCGCATTACCACCTCGGCTGTGCATTATTTTTTTTATAATAATTCAACGGCCTGTCGTCAATTATTCCTTACACATTAACCATAGTAAATCCATGGGCATGCATGCAGCATTTATCTAGCATTACCCCTAATCTAGCATTAACAACAACATTGGAAAATCGGTAACGTAGGGTTTAATATTACTGTACAAGATAGGCGATAGTAACGTTAGCCAAGTCAGGAATTTAATATTAAAATGCATAACGTGCAAACGAACATGATTATAGTCGAACAACTTTTTCAATGTAGCTACAGGTATCCATAATTTGATCTGCTAGCAAGCACTAACGTTAGGTCTTTTACATGTGAACTTGATGTAACGTTAGCTAAAACGTAATGATATATATGTAGATTACACACACACACACACACACACACAACCTACCTACCCAATTGAAATAGGCATTGTTGAAATGTTTAATAAATTACATGACTAGTAGATTATATAACATTATAAATAAAAAAAGTCAAATGCCAGTAAGACGGGAATACGCGGCGCCGAACTCTGGTCCTCAGGGAGAAATTTGTTGTAGTGACAGTTACGCAGCAAGAAGAAACGCTAGTGGCTCACGCTTGCGCGCATATGATAGGCCTGCTGTTTTGGCGCGCAGTGTTTTGATTTGCTTATTTCCTATTTACTTTTTTGGTGGATGCAATCCAGAATTACTGTTGGTGAAATCACCCCCCCCCCCCCCCCCCCCCCCCAGAAAAAAACTCTTCGAATCTGCACGATTCACACAAGTCACCCAAACTGACGTGAAAAAAGCGCGAGGCGCCGAAAAGCGCGCTGTTTGCATCCCTGTATACTGAATCAAATGTTCGAACAATATGATGCCCAGTTGCCCACAAAAAAATATATTAATCAAATGTTTGAAACGTGCGCTTAATGTCCAGTATACTGAATTCAAGATTTATATTAACAATAATACAGAGAAAAAGATTAATCGAATGCTCGGAACATGCAAATGATGCTCATACTGAATCAAATGTTCGAACACTATGATGTCCACAAAAGATGAATCGAATGTTCGGAACGTGTTCATGATGCCTGAATACACTGGATTCCAATGTTCGTACGAAACCAAAACAGCAAGTTGTAAAGGATGCTGAAAAAATGCCGTCTGGGTAGGTTGCTCAATATTTTTGAGACATGACCACTGGCATTAGACTTGCAGAAATTTGAGGCAGCTGTCATTCTGCATTCATTAACAAGTGTAACGTTAATGCAGCGCTGACTCATACACTGAGCCCATTCAAAGAATATGATTATCTGGATTTAAACCAGGAACCACATGGCAGGCTGGCAGTCACACCCTATGATTACCATGAATATTGGTGACCAAAATCACTGAACTGAAGCGACGCACCGCTAATGTAAGAAAATATTGAGTGCTCACCAAAGCCCTTTATCAGCTCTGTAAAAACTCCCGGGTCGCTTTCCATAAGACACCATTCCCCAGCGCTTCCCGCCATTTCTGAAAGTATATCTTATTGCAAATAGAAAACTGTTCTCGTGTAACGGATAAACGAGGCTAACGAGACTCATTCACACATAAAGTAGTTTTCCCGGCATTCCTTTCGACAAGCGTCATTCTTCTGCTTAATGCGTGCCTCGAGCATGTGAGGCGCGCTTCCGCCTCCGTGTGTCTAGGAGTGTCTTTCTTCCACTCCAGAAGTGAGCTTGAAAGGAAATTTCCGTCGTTAAACAAACCTAGTGCATTTAAATGGTGATATAAACTCCATATAGTGTCAATATAACACGCTAAAATAATACATTTAATCTTATTAACTGGGTTTACGTTTTGATATTCCTACAGAAGTGTAGTCTTCAACAATCAGTTTACGTTGTAAAATAAGGGTGTTTGTGTGCTTACATCAGAAAAAAAAACATTAATACTTTATTTAAAATACATGTATACTGTACATTAACACTTAGGTGTTGTAATTCAAGTCCAGAGTCCCAGAACATATAAATAACAAAAAAAAAACAATACAATACTCAAAGTCAAATCAGGCAGTTAGCAGCATACATGTAAGACACAAATACTTAACCTGTATTTGGGTAGTTCAAAGGTGATCAACAAGTATATACATTACAAACCATTATGACTGATTAGGTTGATATTGACCATTGCCCGAGCCCTCAGGGCTGGTACTCAAACAGCATGGATGACATTGTTCAATAAGAGGCAGAAGTTTCCCTTGCTGGTGGAGCTGTTTTGTATCTGAGCCGCCTCCAATGCACTGACCATTAATAAAGACTCTTGGCACCTGAAAGAGTTAAAAGGACTATCATCAACAATACCATCTTGACAAAAAAAACAACAATATATCTACCTCTATAATCACACTCAAAATTCCAATCAGCATCCAGGCATGGGAATGGTTTTGTAAATATAAACAAATGCCAAGACTTACTGTTCTGGCACCTGTTATTTGTGCTAAGGTCTCCTGGAGACGTCGGCCATCGTTGTGCTCATCCAATTCAACAACTTTATATGTAGCTCCAATCTCATTAAATACATTCTTTGCCATCTTACAGTAGGGACATGTGGTTTTGGAGAAGATTACAACACAGTTCCTGGACACAATATCCTGAAAAAAAAAAACAACAAAAAAATGTACCCTCATGTCATTCCAAACCCATAAGCCATTCATTCATCTTCAGAACACAAATGAAGATTTTTTTAGTGAAATCTGGGAGTTTTCTGTCCCTCCATTGACATGCAACTACCACTTTCAAGCCCCAGAAAGACATTATTAAAGTACATTTAACCACAATTTTTAAGAGCTTTGAAATACACAGTGCATATTGGAGTTGTCAAAAAGTACAGACTTCGGTACCAAGTCAGTACTGAAATTTAAAAGTGTGACAATTGAGTTTTTGACAACATAATATTTATTTGATTATATTTAATTTTTAATATTTCATTAAATTAGCCTTTGCGATTTGAAAATCCACATACATTGATTTTGCTTATTAATTGTGCAGCAGCCCAAACATATACAACACATGTTGGTAGGACCATTTCAGTTTTTCTTACATATTTTCAGTCCATAAAATTAAAGTCAATAGGGAGGGACCAAAACCGTTTGGCTACCAACATTCTTTAAAATGTCTTCTGGTTTGGAACGACATGGATGTGTGAGTAAATTATGACAGAATTTTAATTTTTTGGTGGACTATCCCTTTAAGATGTTATTCACATTCTTCAGACCTTTTCAATGAATCAATTGATCCGATTCATAAAAACAGTTCTAAATGATTCATTCATGAATCTTAATAATCCGGGACGCAAGGAATTTTAGTGTTACAAAGAAAAGACAGTCATAGGGTCTAATTTAGACACAGTTTTTTTATTTTCGGGTGATCTATTGAACCAAAACAAACCAGCCTAAAGCTTACCTGGACAAACTGATTACATGCTGTGCTTGACAACCCAGGCGCAGACGACGTGAAGTTCCCCATTCTAGATAAACGACATGAATTGAGTTCAAACTGAGAGAAAACAACACAACCATTTACACAAAGACAGACTGAGATTAACACACGTGATGACCTTGTTATAATCACTGGTCTGTAAAAAAGACATGTTAAAGAAACAAGGAAAGCAAATGCAGTTATGGCAAACACAAGATAATTAGACTGGCATTTTAAGTCAGTCATGTTCGAACAACTGTTGTCTGGTTCCCGGCTGAAACAAGTAAACAGGATCACACAGACTGTAATAATCCGATAAGATAATACAGGGGGGGATTTAAACTTTTAAAGTAGCGCTTTTAAAGTAGGTTAACTCGTACCGTCTAGAACGGACAAAATACATGGCGGTCTTGATTTCAATCTTAGTTTAATTTAATGTATGCAATCATGTTAAAATATGTAATATTAAATGTCCTCATAATGACCTTAGAATCTGATAAGCCTGTTTGTATTTGTATAAACAGCCTCTCGTAAACATCGTGGAGTGTAAAACGACACGCGCCGCTATGTAAATAAAAGACTGTCCCAATAACAGTGGTTTTACATACAAATATGATTCTTCTATTTTCATCCAAAGTCCAAAACACACGCGTACCTCTCAACCGGAAACACATTAGTATGACGTAAAAAGCTGCACCGTCTGTAGTCTCCGCCCTTCACGGGTCTCAGTACACTTTTCTTCCAGCCTGTCCTGATCATTTGCATTAAGATAAGACACTTGTTTTCCTCTAGGGGGCCATGGTGGCTCATAAACCCAATTCCCATTAATCCGCTTTTAAATTCTAGTACCATTTATTGTCTCATTGTAGACATGTGCACAATAAAAGTTCTATTTTTTAACCCTCGGCTATAGGCTATTAATAATTCAATGAATTGGAATATGACATGTAACTAATTCGCAACAGCAATCTGAATGCCTAAAATGCCCTATCAGTAAATCACAAACTACAATAAACGGTCCATCTTCACCTTTGTATATCTAATAGCTTGTCCTTCAAGCTATTGATTTATTTTTTCTTATCTGAAAGAAGTCTCGTTTTGCATCCATGGGGTGGCACTGTGCCATTCTGTAAAATGCATAAGGACCGACACAAGAAATGATTGGTTCTTGAGGATCTCGGTTATCCCTGTTTTTTCCTTTTTCTTTTACATTTTATGACAAGTGATTTAATGCTGCTACCTAATCTCTGTTTTTCACATAAGATGCCACATTGCCATTTGCAAGAAAAAGGCAATTGATTTTTACCCACTAATCCTTATGATGAATTAACCAAAAAAGATTTAAAGGGTACCTATCATGGAATTTTGAAAATTACCTTTCATGTAGTGTGTAACATAGATCTAAGTGAACAAAAACATCCTGCAAAGTTTTAAATATGAAAGTTCACCGTATACAAAGTTATTGTCTCTCTAAAGTAAGAGTCGACTCTGAGTCGCTGATATGAATCGATAGACGAACGATGCACTTTCGTACGTCACGTCTTGTACAAGTTATTTGAATTCGACACGCCCACTCAGTGCGCGCGCCGAGCAGACAGAGAAACCTGACAACAACATGTCGACGAGACTCTGTTCTGAAGTGCGAATCAAAAGCAAACTTTTTTTTTCACTGCCCAGGGACAAGCATGTGAAGACTCAGTGGCTAGAGTTTATATTTACAACTATACCACACAAGTATAGCCAGCTTGAGCTGTGTTCGCGTTATTTTAATGACGATCGCTTCACAAACACAAATGCTTTCAAGTGTGGATTCGCGAGTCGCCTGATACTGAAGGAACGTTCAATACCAAGTTTATTTGGATCAGCTTCCTCCTCCGAATCACAACCTGTAAGTACTATTAATAATTGTTGCTTTTATGTGTGTGTGTGTGTGTGTGTGTGTGTGTGCGTGCGTGCGTGTGTGTGTGAGAGAGTGAGAGTTACGCTCAGCAGCTTCTAGGTCTCCAATGTTTTTTTGAAATATGTGAAATTATGTGAAGCGTATTGTAGTACTGCAGTGCTTTATCAATATGTTTAAGCTTTGGGCTAACGCAAAATATAACTGACTGCGTCATCTGACCAATCACCGCCGATTAGCGTCACGCAAAGGAGGGGTTTGGACAAATGAGTCGTCAAACGAATCATTAGGGAGTCGGTGAGCAAATCGGGTAAAAATAAATGCATATTATAACACAACAAAAGTGTTTTTTGTCATTGCATGCATGTAAAACTGTTTTTGGAGACTCCCAGAACATTATTAGGAACATTTTAAATTCCATAATAGGTACCCTTTAAGGCTGTTCTTGTCACTTTTTTTAAAAAAAACAGCGGCATACGTTATTAAGCTTATGGTTATTTTGTTAACAATAAATGGTTTGAAAACCTCAAGGATGATGAATTCCATAGGAAATATTACAGCACTAAACAGACCCTACAATTGACCGTTCGCAGGCCCCTCCCCCAAAACGGCCATTGTCCAATCACACATCATAGCAACCGTTACTATGTGAGCAGGTCCGTCAAACATTGACTCCAAGCAAGCTGGTGAAGCGGTGCACCCACAGCGTTTGTAAATCAGACACTAGATACCCCGAGAGATTATCTGGAGGAGTTGTGTTCTTTCCATTCCCAAAGCCGAAACACAACGTGAGCGGTGCCTACAATGGATAAAACAGTGTGGACGGCACTGTGTCGAACATGGTTAACTCGCGTGCGTGAGACTGACACACTGAGATTAGTCAAAGAAACATGGATAAAGCAGGTCAAGAGGATCCACAAAGGAAGTACGTTTTCTAAAGGGTTGTTGTTAACATGATATTTTCGGAGGGGAAATGAGCAGCAGTCACTAGCAGTGCAGGACCTGTAAGTTACAGTTTAGAGGAGTGCACGCTCGCAACGGGGAACGCATGAAGCTTACTTGACAACATCAGTTCACATATCAATATCGTAACGAATAGAAATAACCTTAAATAATGTATGATTATCTGCATCTTTCCGTCTCTTATGTATAGTTACTTTTTAAACACAAAAATCGTATTCAGCATGGCACGCAAGTGGTTGCCGTGGTAATGAACAAGCCGCTCGTTAAAGCGAATGTATAATCCTGTATCTGAGGCAAAATTACTAAATATGCAGCGTGAGTTATATATTTCTATCTCCAAACAATTACCCACTGAACCAGCTTATAAAATCTTCTTCAAGGCTGTGCTGGTTGCATTTGAGGTAACGTTACAGGTCGGGTTTCTCAGATTTCGCTTGAGACCGGTGAGCATTAACGTTAGCCTCGATAGTAGTCGTGTCTCCTTCATTGCGTATTTTTATATTTTGAATATATCCCTCCACTGTATACTGTAACCCCTTGTGCCTCGATCTGGAGGATATCGCGGAGGTATTGCTCCGAAAAAGGGTCACTGACACGCACGGGTATACCTCTTCCTGTCATGGCAATCTGTGGCGCTGGTCGTGTTTGACCATTTGTTTGACGGGCGTAGCAACAATAACTAGGGGGCGTGGCTTTTGCTAACGGTCAATTGTTCTATAGCTCTGGATTGCAGCTTTGAAACAAAAAGAAACTTTGAATTATTTATTGCTTACATATTGTAAAGTTGAATGGCCTGAACTCCATGCTCATTATTGTTAAAGGAAGATGAGCAGTGTGTTCACCTTTCACTTTTTTTGCAATAGTAATCTACGTAAAGAATCATTAGAAAATTAATCTTAATGTCTCAAAATCTGGGCTTGCGTCCATTTCCAGAACTTAAAGAAGTTTAGTGATTTATATATACACAAAATATACACTGAACAAAGTTATAAACGCAACACTTTTGTTTTTGCCCCCATTTGTAATGAGCTTAACTCACAGATCTAAGACTTTTTCTATGTACACAAAAGGCCTGTTTCTCTCAAATATTGTTCACAAATCTGTCTAAATATGTGTTAGTGAGCACTTCTCCTTTGCCGAGATAATCCATCCACCTCACAGGTGTGGCATATCAAGATGCTGATTAGACAGCATGATTATTGCACAGGTGTGCCTTAGGCTGGCCACAATGAAAGGCCACTCTAAAATGTGCAGTTTTATCACACAGTACAATGCCACAGATGTCGCAAGTTTTGACGGAGTGTGCATTGGCATGCTGACTGCAGGAATGTCCACCAGAGCTGTTGCCCGTAAACTAAATGCTCATTTCTCTACCATAAGCCGTCTCCAAAGGCGTTTCAGAGAATTTGGCAGTACACCCAACCGGCCTCACAACCGCAGACCACGTGTCCACACCAGCCCAGGACCTCCACATTCAGTATCTTCACCTCCAAGATCGTCTGAGACCAGCCACCCGGACAGCTGCTGCAACAATCGGTTTGCATAACCAAAGAATTTCTGCAGAAACTGCCAGAAACCGTCTCAGGGAAGCTCATCTGCATGCTCGTTGTCCTCATCGGGGTCTCGACCTGACTGCAGTTCGTCATCGTAACCTACTTGAGTGGGCAAATGCTCACATTTGATGGCATGTGGCACGTTGGAGAGGTGTTCGCTTCACAGATGAATCCCGGTTTTCACTGTACAGGGCAGATGGCAGACCGTGTGTATGGCGTCGTGTGGGTGAGGGGTTGCTGATGTCAATGCTGTGGACCGAGTGGCCCATGGTGGTGGTGGGGTTATGGTACGGGAAGGCGTATGTTATGGACAACGTAGTTTACTGTAGTCTGTTGCAAAAAAAGTGTTCCTACGAACACAGGTGCATTTGATTGATGGCATTTTGAATGCACAGAGATACCGTGACGAGATCCCGAGGTCCATTGTTGTGCCATTCATCCACGACCATCACCTCATGTTGCAGCATGATAACGCACGGCCCCGTGTTGCAAGGATCTGTACACAATTCCTGAAAGCTGAAAACATCCCAGTTCTTGCATGGCCAGCATACTCACCGGGCATGTCACCCATTGAGCATGTTTGGGATGCTCTGGATCGGCGTATACGGCAGAGTGTTCCAGGTCCTGCCAATATCCAGCAACTTCACACAGCCATTGAAGAGGAGTGGACCAACATCCCACAGGTCACAATCAACAACCTGATCAACTCTATGCGAAGGAGATGTGCTGCACTGCGTGAGGCAAATGGTGGTCACACCAGATACTGACTCGTTTTCAGAGTCACTGTTACTGGCCACTTAGCATTTCCACTGGCCATGATTTTGACAGCAATACCATGGGGGAAAATTGCCATATAGATATTTTTAATATTTTCTCATAATTTGGCAGCAGGAATATTAAGCTGCTGTCAATTTAAGACCTGACACACAGTTCCATTATACTGTGAAACATGCGTATACTTTCTCAACGATTTACTTTCACTTAAAACAGAACTGACTGTGTTTACGTGAATAATCACCAAGACCGGCATTATTATTAATTATTATGTGTATTTGACTTTTTAAGTGCAATAAGCAGCGAAAAATAATTTAATGTAGTTCTGAGAGGCAGCTTTATGTCCAAAGTGCTTGCCCTGTAAATTCAAGCCCTGTAACAGCAACAATATTCATCCGGAGAGAGAGAGAGAGAGAAAACGCAGCTGGTATCGTGTATCTATTCTGTGTAAAATGAATATAGGAAGCATTTTGGATATTTCAGTATCGATATAAGTGTTGAAAAAAACATTTTTTGACCAACACTACATTGCACTTAGCTTATGCCTTTTTAAAAGACTATTGAATTTTTTTTTAAATAATATTGAAAAATTGACCTACCAATGTGTCTCGAAGTGACTGCGTTACACGTCACTGCTGAAATACACACGTATGTGGTAGGGTGTTAATGTCAAGCTCTGTATATACAGTATATATATATACTGTATATTGTGTGTGTGTATGTGTTTTTTACTGCACTATCATTAATATTGTTTTTAATATTTATACATATTTAAGTTACTTAATATTAATGATAAATATCAATGATGCCAAAATTACATTAAAGCTAAAGTTAAAAATCATATTTGATTTCCTGCATGTCTTCCTAAAATTGTAGTAATTTGGCTGTGGGGGCACATCACCATAATTATTAATTACAGGTCTTCTTCTCAATTAACACAAAAACCTATAGGCCTTTGATGCAAAATCACATTGAGAGTTCACGCACACTCTTCAGAGCCAGAGCCACACATAGGCCCTTTAATATTTTCTATTCGCCCTTTTCCCATCTAGCGATTATCAAGGGTCTGCGTGTAACCCACATGTCATAATAATGGCGAAACCCTCCTTACTATTTACAGCCTCATGACAAGTAATGACCCGCCATACACCGAAACTCATCAGAACCTCTGGAAACGTAATTCCCCGCCCCCAGCAGGGTTTCACATCGAGCAGCAGACGCCCCTCGCCCACGCTCCCTTCAGAGCGGTGTCATCGGAATATGCCCCGCTGATTTAATATCTGTTTGCTGCATGCATTTGCGGGCCGCCATGTAATCAAGCAAGAAGCCACTGCTGCGCCTGCCCTCATAAATCACCGTCCCTGGCGGACAATCATGCCTGGCCCTAGTGAAGCCACTGATTACACTCACTGCCTTATTAAAACCGTTCCCGCCGAAGGAAACGCGCGCGTCTTTTTATTTATCGGCCTCGTGTCATTTGCGGCAGTCCGTCTTTCGCTCTTAAATGATTTGGCGCGGTGATGGAATGACGCCTCAATTGAGTTCACAGGAGGAGAGGGTGCCGTTCCAATAATCTCTGGAGTATCGCCTCACTGAACTGCCCGTGATTCCTCCCTCCTGTCAAAGCCAACTAACGTCTCCTCCCGGAGAAGGTGCAACAGACTCGTCTCGGCAATAAGCTGTGGCATTTTGTTAGAGAAGGTTACCTCACTTTGTCACATAAGGGCTTGTTTCGAAGGCCACAACCTGCACTTTCACAGGTACAGGGTTGATATTTTTACATTATAGACGGATACGTTAGCTGATGGGGAGAAAGATGACTTTTTAAGATATGGCTAATTTCCGAGACTTCCCAGGCCTTAAAATCCCAGTTTTAAAAGTAAAAAAGCGAAAATTCCTAGAAGGATCTATTTTAAATTTTAATTGTTCAATGTTTTGATGTAATTTCCACTTAAAGGCACAATATGGAACTTTTCAGCTTTCAAAATAGCTAAAATAACTGTATCTATGTTATATATTTCTTTTAGTTGTGTACTAACATTATCCCAAAAGTTCCCACCAACTTTCAAATCCGGAGAAATTTATATTTTAATTTGAAGACACGGACCGTGTCTTTATTTCCGTTTCGTCGCCCGTCTATGACGTCATATAACCTTTGACTCTAGTTTCTCTAAATTCGTGCGGATCCCGGCGAAAAACCGCCTAAACGCAAATGTAAACACCGACGCACGTCACTAAAATAAAAGAAGACGATAAAGAATCAATAGTTGGATATCAATAATGGACCATGATTATGCTTTGCCTGCACGTTCTGCTGCTGGAGGCAGATCCGTGAAGCGGAAACGCACGGGTGACAGAAATGACTCGAGAAGGGTTTGGGACAGGAGAAGAGACATGACTCGCGTTAACATTGAGTTGCATTTCCACGAGCTTCGTGAGTGACAAGCTGGAACTACAGAGAGATGCCGATCTCGCTTGCATTCTAATAAACAAGTAAGCACCCATTCAGCTAACTATATCTATCCGTAACTTATTTGTTGTGAAACGATGATGGCATGTGTTAAAACGCAGACGGACTAGCTCTCATGTACAGTATAATGTAAATTCACATTTGTTGTAGATATAGCGGCAGAAAGTAGCTTCATATGCAGTTCACCATCTTTTTCAATATCATAGTATAAACGTAATTATAATTATTAACGAAAGGTGACCGTGTTTTTTAACATCTATTAATACTAGCTAGATGGAATATTGATTCAATAGCCCTGATAATTCATAATCTCTCCGTTCGAAGAGACGTGATTTTAAAAACACTAAGTTAGAATGAGTGAGGAATGTGGGGAGCGACAGAGCGCGCGTGTTCATTACAATGGCATTACATATAAGTTAATAGCCGTAACTAAACGTAACAAGAATAGAGATATAATATAAATAACAACACATTACCTCGTCAGTGAACATGTTATCTGCTGGAGATGCTAGATGGCTGGGAATGACAGATCGCGCGTGTCCCAATGAACATCGTATAGCTGGTTCGCGCGCCCTCTCTCTCTCTTCTCTCTCGACAACGACAACAACTCCCATGAGCACACGCTCTTTCACGACGTCATCAGAATACGTCTTTTGCTATTATTTTGATTGAGTGACCCCTGGTGGCCAAAAGTTACATACTGTACGTTTTAAATAGGAAGAGAGGTGTATATCGAAACAGCTCCTCACCTTAAAAAAAAAAGAAGAATATAGCGTTTAGTTTATTTTAGTTCAACAGCTCGACCAGAGCTGTTGAACTCATTAAAGCCGCAGTTTATTCCGATATCTAACCGTTTCTCTCTCCTAATCTCCTCCATATGCTTTAAAATATAACATTCTGTGCAGAATTCAAATAGGTCCGATACGTTTTTGGTCTGCGCTGACTCGCACAAAAACTAAAATTTTGATTTAATGTGGTTGATTTTATGTTTTCCTTTCATAACCACAAATAATTGGTCAGGAAATTAGCAAAAATGTAGCCAATGCACTACTTCAAAAGCAATTGCGGTCTCGGAAAAAAACATCAAAGACAGAGTGAAGTTTTGGGCAGAATATGGAAAGTTGTGTATGGAGGTGATGAATCACAGTGAAACACGAGTTGCATGGCGATGCTCCAGAGAGGGGTCTTCGAAAATCTGTGGGATATAATAATAAACGCATCTCTAGCACAGTGAAGCATGGAGGAAGAGACATGTGTCATTGTGTGGCGAGCCTTTTTAGCTGCTGGTATTGGTGAGCGGCTTCACTATAAAAAGTAATTTAACCCTTATGTTGTGTTCAGGTCATTTTGACCTGGAGAGGATCTTCTTTTTCCCGAAAATGTTAGTTAATGTTATTGCATTGGACTAAAAAAACGTACTGACTTGTATTCCCTAACTTGTGTGCTCCTGGTCAAAAATTACCGGCCAATAAAAGTAGCTTAAATCTCTCGTCATGCTATATTATGTAGCATATCTTTGGTGATAATATAGCATAACAATAATAATATTATTATTAAATAATAATTTTATAATGAATAACATAATATATTTTGACTGGGATCACTAAAGGGTTTTCAACACAGTGTAAGGGTTAATGTTCGGAGTGCAGGAGAATATTGCAGAATGGCTTGCTTCACACTATTGAAAAGTTGTTTTCCAAAGAGATGATTTCAACAAGATTTCTTGTTGTTTTCAACAAGACAATGCTCCTACCCAAATTACAAAGACAACCAAGAAGTGGCTTGGTCAGAGTCCAGATTTGAACTTTATAGTGTATATTTGGTCTCACGTTGACCTCAAACTAACTGCGAGACATTTTTCAACAACTCATGATTTTTTGTCAAAGTTTAGGCATTTTTTGTACTGGAAAAAAAACCTGTTTTTCAATAATGTTATATTATGATTAGAATCAAATGATTTTTGTCAATGGACAAAATTCATCCTCAAAATAAGAAAGAACATTTTTTAGAATTATATGAAAACAGATGTTTGAAATAAATGATAAACTCTAAAGACTCCAACTTTTCTCTTTGTAACTTTCTGATCAGGTTTGATTCTAATCATAATGTAACATTATTGAAAAACTTTTTTTCAGTACAAAAACTGCTAAATTTTGACAAAAAGTAAATTTTATTGTTATAATTATGATTTCATAATATGTAGATTTTTGCAATATACAAATGTTATAAAATATACAAAATTTGTTACAAAATTACATTTTGTTGCCTGGGGTCTCTGATAAACAGCCCGACTGTACCTCAAATGAACAGCGCACAAGGGTTAAAGTGGTAAACATAGTGCAGAACAAACTGCAGCCATAACAGGGCATTGTGTATCAAAAAGTTCAATGAAAATAAATAAATACAAATAAATAGAATGAAGAAACAATTCATGTGACATATATACGTTAGGGATCTCTAGGGATCTCTAACCTTTGTAAAAACGAAAGTGGCTAAGAGCTACTCATGTTATATACAATACTTAAATCTTGTATCATAACTCTCAAATGAACAGCAATCCAAACTGTTATAGCCTACACCTGAAAGAGTTTTTCATCATGTGACAGGAAGGAAGTGAATACCTTTTTATTTTTGAAATCCTTTATTTTGGTTGTTTCCTTGCATGGCATTGAGACATACAACATGGATAACATCTAGAAAAATACTTACAAAAGGAAAATGACAACTATACACTGCGGCAACTATAGTTGCTGGTGGGCTTAAATGGGTTAAGTTACTTTATCGACAGTATTTGTGCAATTCTTGCTAATTTCCTGACCAGTGATTTGTGATTAAAATGGTTAAGACCATTAAAAGACCATGAAAAATTTAGCAGTTTTTGGCTTGGCCCTTGCTTTTTTTTTTAGTTTTTCTTTAATAAATTATTAAGAAAATGTGTTTGTAACGCAATTGAAAATAATAAATCCACAAATTGTGCTCTGTGAGCAGGTTGCAGTGTTCTTACATCATTTTTCTTCAATTATTTTTATACAGATTGCTGAGAATTTCCATTTATGAGGATATTCATCATTACATGAATCATTAAAATGTAAACAATTACACTTTAAAAAGTTTGGAAATTTGTAGCCTACTGCTAAAAAGTAACGCTAATTAAGTATTTTAGAGAATAATGTATTTTAAATTATTTAGAGATTAATGTGACTTTTGCTTGCCTTTTAAAAATATTACTAAATCTGGTGACCCACAACAACTCCAGTAGGAATCTGTATAATGCAACATATTATATGGCACAGTAAAAATAAAATAAAATAAAATAAAATAAATAAATAAATAAATCCATAAATTGTACTCTTTGTGATGCAAGTAGCAATGTTCCCATACAATTTTCCATTTGTATGTGAGCTCTGAATCTTTGGAATTCCATCCGATTACACCTGATATTTTTAACTCACAAAAGTTCTGTTTATTTTATTGTAGCACAAAACAAACATTTGACTTTGTCGTTTTAAGATTTGCTCATTTCCAGGCCTTCTCAGTTTTTACATTTTTCAAATTTTCAGTAATCAGTTCACCATTAAAGAAAATAGAGGAAAGAGAAATACGCCATAAGAAGTGTAGGTAAATCATTATCCAAATATTTTGAATATTTAGTAAATCAGCATATAAATCAAGTATATTAACATTAACAAGCAAGTAAAGTTACAGCACGGGTCAGAAAAAAGTTCACCAATTCTCACACATTACTTGCGCTTTAATGCACAGATTATTCCAGTACACTGCATAACAGCTCATCTACAAATTCATCTAACTATTTTAAATGCTACACTCTGAACATGTTAAAATAAGCAAATAAAACAGCTGAACCATGAATTTGATTTATTTGCTCCCGATTGAAGAAATATAAGCAATAAGAAATGAGAT
Organism: Chrosomus eos; assembly: GCA_036326025.1. Taxonomy (NCBI): domain Eukaryota; kingdom Metazoa; phylum Chordata; class Actinopteri; order Cypriniformes; family Leuciscidae; genus Chrosomus; species Chrosomus eos. The sequence continues at coordinate 21,955,519 of CM070838.1, forward strand.
CAAATATAAGAGAACAGAAATGAAAGATAAAAGGACACTGAAGGACGATAAAGGAAATAACTTTTTTTAAAAAACAGACGAGCAGCAACAATTATGAAACAAAGGAATGGAGATAACTTTGATAAAAAAAGAAACGCTGATAAATATTACATTTTTAATATTGCTGGTATCAGAAAACGACTCAAGCGGGATTTTAATTAGACGGTTAACTTAAAAAAAGACAGTAGTGAATGGCCCTCACAGTGTGTTTTAGTGGTAGTGTTCGGTGGGGGCTTCTCTTCTGTATTCATGAGGGATGTTTGCCCTTGGTGGCATTTGTTGAAAGGGGACACACTAGTGATCCTGGTTGTTCAAGGTCTCAGAAGGGATTTCACAGCTTCTTGAGCGCAGTAATCCACTGGTGTCCATTCAAGACGGCAAATGAAATACACCCCAAAGAGGGCCGGGGGAAATAGATACCTCCATCCGAGTGTAGCGCTGCTATAATTGGACAGAACCAGGTGTGGAAAAAAAGTGTGGATCATATTTTGATTGGGAGGAAAAAGCAATATGTCATGGAGGCTTCACTGCTTTTCAAAAGATATAAGGCTGGTTCTGCGGTGTATCAAGAGTTCCACATGGATAAATAAGAAACAAGAAACACTGTAGTTGATAGAGGACAAAACATATGTAGGCCAACAATCACAGTTGACTCGGTTTACTTCAAAAATTGACCCTGTTTACTCCAAAGTCAGGTGCAGATTACTCAATAAAATGTTAGTCTTCATAATCTTCATTATCTAAGATGATAAAAACCCAAAGTATACTTCAGTTTTACGCGTTTGCTTGGGTATGCGACTGCGTACAGTGTTTGTAATGTAAATATTGTCATCAGCTATTTTTCTAACTGCGCAAATTCTATACGCTAGGGATCTCTAACATACACCATAACATAAAAGAGTTTTTGTAAACACGTTACCGTTTAATGTCAGAGAAAAGAATGCACATTAGCTTATTTTCCATTTACAATCAAATTTACAGCAAATATTTGGTCTGATTTTCACATTGGTCTGAACAAAGAAGGCAGACAAACTGAAAGAAAATGTAAATCCACTCTCTGACAGTAGGTGGCGCTCATGGAAATAGAGTTTTTTCCCCGGTAACCTCTGTAAACAAAGAAGCGCTACGCTTAAAAACATTACTTTATGAGGTTCACTCTGATTGGATGAGAAATATCTTGGCGAGCGAGCGAGCAACCTCAAATCGGGCATAACTTTATCACTATTTCTGGAGAAAAATAGTGCAGACATGTGGATAAGCATGAAAACTTTCTGTGCATTGTTGAACACTTATTTTCCAAAGCTATCAAATAAAGCAGTGATTCACAAACTTTGAGTGGCTCTTAAGTACGGAAGCGTATTGCATTCACTTGAGGAAAAAAATCAACTCTGTTTTTCTGAATTAACGAGTTAATTATCTCAGAATTCCGAGATCATTTTTCACAGAATATTTTTTTTGCTCTGTTTTTCTGAATTAACGAGTTAATTATCTCAGAATTACGAGATAATTTTTCATGGAAAAACGTTTTTGCTCTGTTTTTCTGAAATAATGACTTAATTATCTCAAAATTATGAGTAACTCATTGATTCAGAGAAACAGAGTGAAAACTATTTTTTTCATGAAAAATTATCTCGTAATTCTGAGATATAACTCGTTAATTCAGAAAAACAGAGCAAAAACTTTTTTTCCATGAAAAATTATCTCGTTAGTTCAGAAAAACAGAGTCGATTTTTTTCCCTCAAGTGAATGAAATACGCTTCCGTACTTAAGGCCGATATACTCACAAAGTTAATTTCTGTTTTTCGTTTAGGGGTAAAACGAAGTTCGAAATACATGATCAGCGATTTACTGTTATCGAACATCTGATGCTGCCCACACTGCTGAGAGCGACGTTTAGATGAATATGTAAATATGTGCTGCGAGCTTTCCTCTCAATAACAAAATAAACGCACAATAAAACTGAGAAAACAGCAAACATTTTAATAAAGGATAAGAAAAGCATCTGATCATAGCGATGTGGATGTTTGCATGAGCTTTACGGCACTCTAGTAAAGTCACGTCACGTTTATTTATATCACTTTATACAATAGATAGCTTAAACTCAAGCAGCTTTACCGTATTAAACATCAAGCGTAGTGTTAGTTCGCCCAGTCAGGATTTGGTATTCTGATGGTGTTTAGCAGCCGGAGCTTTGGCAAGTTGTTTCGAACTCCCAAAACTAACTCCATACGAACTTTGTTTTGGCCTGATTTTGTTTGAAATTACGTGACATCAGTTCTAAGTTGGCATGAAATGGAAGTTGCAATAGTATTTTCTTCCCTAATAATGATTATGTGATTATTTTTTAAATAGTTTTTCACAAATTGTTGTGCATCGAAACTCTAAACAAATAACTTTGGAGTTAGTGGACAGGTAGTACACAATTAATTGTAATAAAAAATAAAGTCACTAAATAATAAGAACTAAATTAATGTAATAAGAAAAAACTAGCAAAATTAACATGTCTTATTAATAAAAAGGCTTAAAATCACTTTGCTAGTTAACAGTAACCTACCTCTCCCAATTGAAAGCAAAAACAAAAGGAAAGAGGTGGACCTAACATGGGAAATAATAGAAAATTTAAATGACATCCGTATGTTAAAAGGACACACACACACACACACACACACACACACACACACACACACACACACACACACACACACACACACGCGCGCGCGCGCGCGCACACACACACACACACACACACACACACACACACACACACACACACACACACACACACACACACACACACCACACACACACACACACACACACACACATGACAGGCACATCTTGAATAGAATTGGTGTGGCCTAGTTCTACAAAAATAAATAAACAAATAAGAAACCTAAATGGATGAGGAAGCTGAGACCTGAAGTATACTAGATAAACCATCTAGTCTTTTACTGTACGTACGCTTTGAATGTATTCTCAATCGTATCAATCTGTCACTTGACTTGTCAGCCCTTTACTTCTCCTCCAAATAGGTGATCTAAAGGTCCATCTATGTTATCATACCTTTCCACCCAAGACGTTCAGCATCCTCAGCGCTGGAGCTTTTATCAGTTGGCTTCAGAGACTCCTGCTGCCCACTAACAGCTTGACTACTTTATCTCAGCCAGGAATTGCGTTGACCTTGCAGCGACTCCTTATCGAGGCTTCAATAATCTTTTTTTTTTCACAGTAAAACACATCAGAGTTAAATGACAAGCAAGTTTAAATCGCCCCTAAACATCTCAGCACTGCTTCTAAACTAAACATTGTCTTTGAAAGGACTTTTTGTTAGATGAACAATGAGCAGGACCGGCGAGTGCACTTCTGCCGCTATAGGCGAAAAACAATTGTGTCGCCCCTCTATTTGTAACGTAAGCTAGCGACAACACACAAAGACCAATAAGCCATAGGCCTACGCAAATAGTGCGCAACATGAGTCTGCCCAAAATGTCAACAATCTTAAAGTTTATGCAGGAGGCAAATGCCTGCTGGCATTTTTCTTTAAGCAGTCATGACAGCACTTTTCCAAATAATCACATTTCAGCTCCTCAAATACACCGATGCAAATCTCTTTACACCACTTTCTTATGTGCGTAAAACACACACAAATGAAACGTCCGCAAGCACATTATATCATCAGCAGGTTCAGCATCTCAAACAATGACTAAAGAGCAAATAAAGCTTAACTTTCAGAAGCGCGCAAATAGCCTACTCCCTGGATCAATATATTTTAACAATGAACCCCTCTGCTGTTGGTGTGCTTTCTCCTTCAATCTACTCTTTTTATATTCGCAACCAGATAATTTCGGTCGCTGATGGGTGATTCATGATCGATCCGTTCATTGCGTATGTCACGTGACAAATGAACGAAAGACTCGGAAGGTAAAGTAATTATTTATGTTCCCTGTAAAGTATTTTTGACTGCATTATAATGATTTCTTAATTCAGAATATGAACAACATTGCGTAGGTGGATGTAATCAGGGAATTTGGCTGTTAAAAGTATAATATTAAAGCCACTTAAATCAACGAAATGACTCAAATAAAGATTCGTTCATTTTGATGAACGAGATCGAACAAGAGAGTCAGTAAAATGATCCGAACTTCCCATCACTCAGTCATGACTCGTGAGACTATGGTTAGGATTGGGTTTGGTTTCGTGTTAGTTACATGTAATTATGCATATTTTATTGTTATTACTACAGTTAGTACATGTAACAAGGACAATAAAATGAATCCCATTTTTGTTTTGTGACGAAATAAGGAAGTTGGTAGTTTGACAGCCGATTAATAGGGGCTTTCGCACTGGGTAGTTTTAGGAACTACTAGGTACTAGCCACCAGGGTGGTTTCCCAAGAACTAATGGTTCCCCTTGGAACATTTTCCTGGTTGCTTTCGCACCGCCAGTAGGAACTCTGAAGTGACGTAAGCCTCGCTTGTTGTTGTGACTTTTATTTTGACGGTGCAGAGAACCACCTGAGCCTGAGCAAACAAACAGTGCTCACATTCTCAGTGTTCATTAGTTTACAGTCTAACAGTCCTGTCTAATACGTTATTAGATATAACTTTTATACATGGAAAGTAGACAGTAATGAAAAGTTAGTGTATGGCGTGTGGTTGATGTCCAGTGTTGCTAGCTGAGCAGAAATACATAATCATGTTTTGCTTGGTCCCTTCAAAGTGATGTTGGATTTTCTCCTCAGTGTAAATATTAAGAGGTCCATCTATCACTGTTTTCCATGTTCGTAGAGTTAGTTTGTGGAGTAAATATATAGGCTATAATCTGTGTGTTTACACAGATTTTTTTTAAAGGTGAACTAAGTAACTTTTTTACCTTAACAGAACAGCTTTGGAGTCATTGTAATGTTTATATTACTGATTTCGTGTTGAATGGTGGTCGTCTCGCCCCCCCCTGTTGGCTGTGAGCGGAAAAAAACGCACTTGCAACTTTGAGCCGGCGGCGTGATATCAGGTCTCGCGATGTAACGAATTGCTTTACGGCAAGAAAGATCTGCTAAAATGAGCATCAAACAGAAATAACCCGGCGCCGTATACATGTGGTGTTCGAGGCGCACATACAATACACACTGCCGACAGTTCAACACATGGTTCAACAGGGCGCGCGCAGCTCTTAAAGGGGCCACACCTTATTTCCACTCGTTACAGCTTTCATCATACTGAACAGGTACCGGTGTACATGGGATCAGGCCGTGAGTGCAGAGACATCTCTGCGTGAGTGATATTTACGACAGTACAAGTATCCCACAGCGACTCTAGGGGTCACTGTTTGACAAAAACAAAAATCCTGCATAGTGCTGCTTTAAAATGGCGGGTGGTGTTTCGCGTGCATTCGCCAAATCAGCGTACACTAAAATCACTGGTAGTTCCTATAGTGCTGGTTTAGACCCTGAAGTAGGAGCGAAATTAGTTCCTCAAAAAGAGTTCCTAGAACTAAAATAGTTCCTTGTTCCTGCGGAACACTCAAAAAAAAAAAAGGTTACTTCAGTCAATAGTTCTAGGAACTATGAAAAGGTTCCTCCAGTGCGAAAGCCCCTAATGACCATTGTGATTAAATTTGACCTCAGACAAAATTGTGGAAGTGTCAGACGATTTAAGGTATATTGTAGTCTGGGAACCACAGTTCTATATGGGTATTATGAATGAAATTAATTAATTTGTGCAATTCCAGAGCCACTAGGGGAGCAATAATTACATACTTCACCTTCAGCTGTATTTACTTGTGTATGAATCACATACATACATTCTCCTTTTTTATTCCCACAGGTGTCTGTCTCCATTTCACATATCGCTCTCTCTCTATCCGTCTTTCTCACACTCTTCCTCGCCTCCTGTGCACTGTGATGTGTCTGTCACTTTCTCTGTCACTGCCACTCCCTCCACCACAACTTGGCAGATCAGTGGTCGGTTACCATGGCGATGCAACAGCCCAGTTACTCCAAGGCTACCTGCACCCAACCGTCTTCCCTCAGGCTTAGAGATTTGAAGCCGTCACCCATCCATGAACGTCACTCTCCAGATAAACAGCCAGAAATAGCTGTTTGTTCCACAGACGTGCATTTCAAATGCTCATTGTGCTTTTGTGATCTCCTAACGCAGGGCAAGATGTGTTCAAAAACAGCCGCCTCTCACTGACGCGTTCTCCACATAACGTGCCTGAAGAATCTTGCCGAGTGGAGGAAGTCATTTGTTTTCCCTGTCATTCCTGGATGCGCCCTGCCCCGCTTCCCACCAAACACATCGAGCTGATCCGCTTTATTTATGGAAAGACAGATGGGCCAATTATCATAAAACCGAGAACGGTGCCGTTTCCTTTTTCAAACAGTTGACTTCATTATCTGCAAGAGTGGAGGGGAGGATGGAGAGGAAAGATGGTGAGCTTCGCACCTCTGGAGCCTGACCTCGCAAAACAAAGGTTGCCGTGCATAGTAATAAGTTCTGCCAGATAGAGAAACGGGAAGGGTCCAGAATGAGCTTGCGTTTGGCTCTTTAAATGTGTGTGGGACTATATCCGGAGTAGATTAAGGAAATTAATCAAGTGCTTCTGCGACAGCCGCCTCACAAATGGGGATTCTGAGGAAAAACAAATGAACGAAAGGAAAGTGTCTACTATAGAGGAGGGAATAGCAATAAATGCTGCTCTGGAAGATGGATGGATGAATAAATGAACAAACAAATAAATAATGGTTTGAAGCTATAGTCCTTAAATATCTCCATCTTCAATCTCAAAACTGTGTTTTGAAAATTTTACATTTTTAAACTGAAATAATAATGAACAATATTGACTAGTTATTTAATTGTGATTTGTATGTATTTTTGCAAGTAGGCCTATACTAATATCAACGCACTAGTAGTACACTTGTAAGTGTACTATTTCAATAATGCTTTGGACTAAATTAGCCCAATTGTAGTATATACTATGTGTATTATAAGAGTAACAGTAGTAAACGTTAAAGGGTTAGTTCACCCAAAAATGAAAATTCTGTCAGTATTTACTCACCCTCATGTTGTTCCAAATCTCTGTGTGTTTATTTGTTCTGCTGAACACAAAGAAAGATATTTGGAAGAATGTTTTAATCACACAGATCTCATTCCCCATTGACTACCATAGTAGGAAAAAATACATACTATGGTAGTCAATGGGGAATGAGATCTGTTTGATTAAAACATTCTTCCAAATATCTTCCTTTGTGTTCAGCAGAACAAATAAACACATAGAGGTTTGGAACAACATGAGGGAGAGTGAATACTGACAGAATTTTCATTTTTGGGTGAACTAACCCTTTAAGTGCATAACTACTTCACAACTATGTTTCTAATTTGTACTGAATGTACTGTCTACAAGTAAACGTATAAGTAGTTTACTATTTTAATACTTGTAAAAAAAATTTTTTTAGTTTAAGTGAACATAACATCATACCTATAGTTTACTATTTATATATTATTTTTGCACTTTAAGTATACTACTATGTTCCAATTTAGGTATTCATTTTTATACTTGAAATATACTTTTTCTTTAACTCCTTCCATTTTGAAAACTTTTTTTCTAGCTTCATGCATCCTTTTTTATAAGTTTCATAAAAAAAAGAAAAAATATATTTTTTTGTCGAAAACTACATCCAGATCATATTCAGAATGATAATCAAAACATAGATGAAGTAAATCGAGTCCATCAACACAGTCGTTTCCTCTTCATGGGTTCAATACTTAATTTGCTAACGGTAGGCAGGGTAGGCAGTTTTGATTTATATGCTGTTTAATAGTTGATGATCGCGTTGTTTTACAATCTTAAGAGATAGTTCACTTTGAAATTAATTGTTGGTATGTTTTAGCTTACCTCAAGGGCATCCAAGATGTAGGTGTCTTTGTGTCCACAGTTTTTTCAATTTTGATATTTTTAGGTCAAAGCGTTCTTGTCTGTCAGTGATGCAGGTCTATGGTCACCACCTCAAAGAGCATACACAGAGAAGTCCAAATTAAACATGATTTAATGACTCGTAAATGTAAGTACACATTGATGGCCTAAGACACGAAACGAGCGGTTTGTGTGAGAAAACGAACAGTATTATATAGTTTTTACCTCTTGTAAACACAGCCACGTCCAAGTGATCTGAGGTTGCGGGCGCTTCGGTCTTTTCCGGAAAGCACCGGGAGTGATCTCTCGCGCGTGTATGTCACTCATACAATTGTTTTGTTTTTTATTCTTTTTAATTGTTTTCTTTTACGACGGTTTAAACATCCCGGATAAGCACAAATTAGACCAATTTTAATTAGCCGTCTTACCTACAATCTCTGTTCTGTGTAAACAATGAGTGACGTACACGAGCGAGAGATCACTTCCGGCGCTTTCCGGAAAAGACCGAAGCTCCGGCGCCCTCAGATCACTTGGACGTGGCTGTGTTTACAAGAGGTAAAAACAATATAAATACAGTCGTTTTCTCACACAAACCGCTCGTTTCGTGTCTTAACCCATCAATGTGTACTTACATTTACGAGTCATTAAATCATGTTTATTTTGGACTTCTCTGTGTATGCTCTTTGAGGTGGTGACCATAGACCTGTATTATATGACTGACAGACAAGAACGGTTTGACCTAAAAATATCAAAATTGAAACTACTGTGGAAACAAAGACACCTACATCTTGGATGCCCTTGAGGTAAGCTAAAACATACCAACAATGTATTTCAAAGTGAACTATCCCTCTAGTTTCTGCTTATTCTTTACCTGTGTTTTCATCCTATGATTCTGTACTAGATGATGTGTAATAGCGCCCCCTACTGTATAACAGTGAATCTGTCTGCAGCCTGCAAGACTTACGCCTTGTTTGAGTATACAGTAAAGCAAGCTGCAATGTGCATTAGTGCCAGGGTACTGATAATGTATTGCAAGAAACCATATTGCAATGTATTGTTTTATCAATTATTCATCCCACCTTAACTTCAGTGTGGAGTAAGCACTAATATATCCTTTGGCTTTTTTATTTTTTTAAATAAATCTTATTGTATGCCTGATTTGCTGATGATTAAAAATGTTGACTGATATCAACAGCACTAATTTGAACACATAAATGCACCGCTGACAAACAAATCTAATGATACATTTGAGACATATGAACAACAAGCACACCCATAACAAAATCTTTTAGTTGAAATGCACACAAGGAAAAATGAGGAATCGTCACTCAAAAGCATCACAGCTGCACAAAAAATAAAGAGGAAACAGTCGTAAACTGGTATAGAAAACAATAAATTAGGCGACATCTATGCATTTACATCTAATAGGTGACATCTTACACGTGCATTTACATTTTAATAATGCAAAGTGACCACTCCAGGGCGATCTACTACTGTGTTGTGTTGCTGGCATCTGTGTGACACTCAGTGAGACAGAACTCATTATTCTTTTTTATAAAATATATTTCATGAAACATGTTGAACCCTAATACTGCAAGAAAATCAAAGCCATAAATTCAAAATCTGAAAAAAGGAGCTTTCAGTAAAATTTAGTTTGGACGCAGTACCACATTTTCCCGAGTAGATGCCAGCAAAGATCCACTGGTGCACACAGTGGTTGGATTTGTGATTTGCAGTACAGTAAATTGTTTCTCTCTCAAATATTAAAAGCACACAAACGCACACACACATTGTTTTTATTACACACATACAAACCACACATCCATACCAACACACTCACACAATTATAGCTACATAATTTATCCAAACGGCTTTATAATATGCAGAAGCATAAATCACAGAAAACAGGAATAAAGCGAGTATTTGCTTTGAATGGCCCTGGGAAAAATGTACATTTTGATTGCAATTTTAATGGGTTTCAATGGAGACATTTTTGTCCTTAAGGTCCTGAGTGTAACTATTTTGTGTACCTAGAGTAAAATAGATTTATTAAAGGAAATGGGGGTGAAATAGTAACATTCCAATAAAAACACACATACACTTGTGCCCAAATTTATGCAGCTGGCATTAACAAAGGCAAAATGATCAAAAAAAGACAAAAATGGCCGCACAAGGGTTAAATATATATTAAAAGAGACCGAGACCGCAAACGGTTGAAGTTCAGTTCAGTTCCTTCTTTAGAAAAATCATTAATTTAGTTAATTTTTTATGACATTTAGCGCATGACTGAACTGTTCCTGCGTCTCACTACTCAACAAGCTTAAGTGAAATCCCTCCAGACCGCATAATGAAAGCTATGGACATTAGAGGCCTTTTACAGACCTCAAGGGAACCCCCGATGCCTTCCTCAAGTCCTGCACGACACTAGATTGACATCCTGGCTGTCTATCTGGTTATATTACACATGCTAGGAACCAGTCAACCCTGCAGTCTTGCTTGAGTTGACAGCTTGAATTTGTTGAGGGGTCTGTGTTACCATGAACAGTGTGTCATGGGAAGTGAGATGTAAGGCTTTCCGATCCTCCAGCAATCAGTTGGCACGCTTTTTTTTTTGAGTATTAATATGCTTTCCAATTAGATAAATGACAGCTGAGAATAGCAGGGGTTCTTCCTTTTGGGAGTTTTCAAAGCAGAGCAGTCGAGTGAATCAGAACATGTGTCGTCAGGAAAATATAAGCATATTGTGAGGATTTTTCATTCACGTGATTGTTCTGGGTGTTTGAGAGTTTGAGCTATTATGATGATCTCAAGTTCACATTAATACGGAGAGATATAAATTATGAATTCTCTGTAAACAGAAATGGTCAGGGTTTGTCGCTTTGGCACAGACTCCACAGACCACTAAATCAATCGAAAGCACTATAAAAAATTAATGCGAACTTGAAGTGTTTGAACCACTGTGCCCACAAAACCTTTGGAATATCAACCATTTTATAGCTCGCTTATTTTCAAGATGTGGTTTTAATGTCATAAATGTGAGGATATCTGTCAGGTTTGAATTAAACCATTATAAAAATAACCAAGATTCAGTTTCAAGATGTTGTTGCATAACCAACAGTCTTCAATGAAAATGCATGTCAAATACAAGGTTCGAGTCAGATTCAGAATATTTATTCAATATTTATGAATACTCAGTATTTATGAATAATTAACAACCGTTTGGGAAATATACTTGCATGCCTTTTCATGTTGCAGTGTGGACGCTTTTTTTACGCACACAAACATATAAAAGTTAAATCTCCGAGATTTTTAATTAAAACATGCTACATTATGAGGAACCAAATATGTAAAATCTCCCCTTATAGCTATTTATCATCTAATATCTGGTGTAAAATTGCTTCTGAGTAGGTGGATATGAGAAATTACACAAAGATATGCACCCATTAATTGTGCTAATTGCAAATAATTTTCTGTTGATGAAGATCTCTTGTGCGTTTGGTTTTGATAACGCCGTACAAATCGTCCATGATAATCAGTTGTTTCATGACCCTGGAATCTAGACGGCCATTGTTTGGAATATTTACAACAAAATGTCAGCCATCAGTTCGTCGCTGACATTTGATGAAAAAATGTAATCAATGTGAGCTTGTCATTGGGTTACAAAGGGTTCTATTGTGTGAATGATTCCCTGAGGCAGCAAGTCATTTAGCCAGAAGTAACATATGGCCACATGAGGCCATTATGTTGGATCTAAAGCTTGTTTACTGTGTGTTTTAACAGATACAGGGGTATGAGGGTTATAAAGGATGGGTCGTTGTTGCCGTGGTCAAAAACAGCATTTCCTTGTTCCTTGTCAGCTTTTTCAAGAGCCATTTATAGCAGTGTTCCTATCATGAAAGCAAGTCCTTCTCAGCTTCTACACATCAAAACAGATCAACACATTGACTTTTCCATTCGGACATCTCCTGGAAAACATAGCCATTACTGGTCAGAGAAATTGTGCAGTGTTGCTCCTTAAAGGAGATGGTCTTAAGTGCTGGTCTAGGACTATCTTCCCTCACCACAGTTATACTTTGGCAAACATCCACAAGAATATCGGCTCCAGAATGGAATGGAATTGGATTTGTTGAGCAGAAAAGTAATCCAGCATTGCTCAGTTCTACTGCAGGTTATTCACCTCCTAATGACTCCATCTCCAAAGGTCAATAGCAAATAAGAGTGTCCATGATAAAGAAATCTAGCTGAAATGTATCAGTGCATTTGTTATAATGTATGTTCTAATAGTGTGACGTTGCTGTGTGGAGTTTGCATGTTCTCCATGTGTCTGCGTCCAAAAACATGCAGTAGAAGTGAATTAGAGATGCTACATTGTCTGTAGGTGTGAATGCATGTGTGTGTGTGTGTCCCAAGCCATGTAATGGAGAGGGTTGAGGAAAGACCTGGCAACCTACCCTGGAAAAATCATTGCCAAAAGATTAATGGACAGTCTCTTGCGGCAAGAGATGGCCATTTCAGTCGGATATGACTGAAAATGGTAATAGATAGATTTTTGACAAAAATGCGATTTTCTCAGTTTTTTGTTTGAAATGTTGCTTTTTTTTATTAAACTTATAAAAAAAATATATAAAAAAATGCATGTTTGAATGGTATTTTTTAAAGGAACAGTTTTTTAAAGCAATAATGATAAAAGATTATCCCAAAAAATGGAAGCTTGTTTCCGCCACAGAATAAAAAATAAAAAAGGTAATTACGACTTTTTATTTCACAATTCTGACTTTTTTTCTCACAATTGTGAATCCAGCAGCCATATCACCCTGTAGCCCAAGACTGGTTGCCCACTGAAGCTAAGCAGGGCTGAGCCTGGTTAGTACTGGATGGGAGACCTTCTGAGAAAACCAGGTTGCTGCTGGAAGAGGTGTTAGTGAGGCCAGCAGGGGGGCTATCCCTGTGGTCTGTGTGGGTCCTAACACCCCAGTGTAGTGATGGGGACACTATACTGTCAAAATAGCACCGTCCTTCGGATGAGACGTTAAACCGAGGCCCTGACTCTCTGTGGTCACAAAAAATCCCAGGATGTCTTTCGAAAGAGTAGGGGTGTAACCCCGGCATCCTGGCCAAATTTTCCCCTTGGCCTCTGTCCATCATGTCCTCCTAATCATCCCCATATATACTGATTGGCGTCATCACTGTCTCCTCTCCACCAGTAAGCTGGTGTGTGGTGGGCGTTCTGGCGCAATATGGCTGCCGTCACATCATCCCGGTGGATGCTGCACATTGGTGGTGGTTGAGGAGATTCCCCCCCTTCTATGTAAAGCGCTTTGAGTGTCCAGAAAAGCGCTATATAAATGTAATGAATTATATATGAATTAATTTACTAAACTTGTCAATTACGCTATATAATCGCAATTTCCTGTTATAAAGTTAGAATTGTGAGATATAAACTCGCAATCCGGACTATTTTTCTCAGAATTGCATGTTTATACCTCGCAATTCTGACTTTATAGCACGCAATTGTGAGATATAGTCAGAATTGCATGATATAAAGTCACAATTGCGTGTTATAAAGTCAGAATTGTGAGATATAAACTGTCAATTGTGAGATAAAAAGTCACAATTATCTTTTACATTTTTTTATTCTGTGGTGGAAACAAGCTTCCATTCAAAATACTTAATCAGTTTTTCTTTTCAAGAATTCCGTTCCTTTAAAGTCCCTGTAAAGTCAAAATTAAGTATGTGTTCTGAGTTTGTCACACCACAGAAAAATGTGTTATTAGTCACCCAGCCAAATTTGAATGATAAAAAAAGCCGGCAAGTACATAAAATAAGCTATCAAAATCTTGAAAAAATGAGCAGTAGTCTCTGCTCTCAAACGCTGGGGGCGTGTCCGCTGGCTGCGCTGAAACCACGCCCACTCGCAGGAAAGCTGCCGTCGCCACACTCAACTGTCACCGCCATAGATATCATATAGAGACTAGATGCCCTATTAGCCGCTGGAAACCGAGAAATCCGGCCGCCATCTTGAACCGGTCGTATTCCTAGTTCGTTGCGTGGCAGCAGATAAATGCCAGAGCATTGTGGAGCATTTTCATGTTCTAATCGCCGGACCATCGAAAATAGGGCTTTTCACAAGTAAGTCTTCACATTACTGTACTATTGGTTGTATTTTGTGAATAGAATATTACCAGATAATCGAGAAGGAGCAAGGATATTTGCTATTACTGTACTGAAATCGTTGTGAATGCTGTTTACTGCATCAGCCGGTGTTCACCTGGCATGGAGAGGTGGGGTAATGTTAACTGTTAAAGTAATAATTACAAGAGCTTCTAGGTTATCAGATAAGCATTCAACTGCCCTGTTGTATGTTATTTGTGTTTGCGCACATGATATCAGGAAGCAATGTAATACACGCATGACAGCGATGCGCAAATCGAGTTACCCCTCCAACTTCTAGTTTTATTGATAACCTATATCTTTTCATATGCGATTTGGCTATTGATATTACAGAAGTCCTGTGGTAAAATTACATTATTAACTTACTCCATCTACCCTTGTAAAGTTAATCCGAATAGGGCTTTAGTCTCGAAATTTTCCCCTCCCACATCCACATACAATAAAAAAGGTATAGGCTTAATGTTGTCCGAATTTAATTTTTAGAAATTACTGATGCAAACATGTTGAAAAGCTTCTTCTCAATTTTTATTATAGGTGGCTGCGTTCTGTGTGTGAAAGTGTGTGTGTGAGTGAGTGAGAGAGAGAGAGAGAGAGAGAGAGAGAGAGAGAGAGAGAGAGAGAGAGAGAGAGAGAGAGAGAGAGGGGTGTGTGTGTCTGTTCGTGTTTGTTTGTGTGTCTGTTCGTGTGTATGTCACATATCATAAATTGTTTCTTCAACTTATTAAAATAACTATCTGTTTCTGCTTCTTTATTATATTTATAGTGTGATTTATAAAATACATTATATCCTTCATCACACATATTGTGTCTGGTCACTTTATATCTTATATCAGAATATTATATTACTGTTAAGCCTACTATGGATATTAAAATACGCCGAACCATGTGTCCTGTATCATAGCTACATGAATGACCTTTGCAGCAAAAAAACAAACAAAAAAAAAGATGGCAACACCAATTCTCATCCGTGCCAATAGGCAGTAGCGGTCGATAGGGCGTCTACCTATATGATGTCTATGGTCACCGCTACAGCAGCAGTAGAGTTGCTGTGGACTACCTACTATAATTATAACATAAGCACACAAGGCAACTTACACTCATTGGCACTGCCGATGATGGCACCAGTTGTCGGCGCGACAGGAGGATGAAGGCCGAGGCAGGAGATAGTCGGTTCGGCCACATTCACCAGTAAAAGCGGATTATCAGTGAATCCCAGTTGTCTCCGACGAAAGTTTATAAAACTATCCCATGTAAAATGATCACCACAGAGGCGGGTTTTGGTGGTGATCCTCCATACCTGTCAAGTATCCCGTTTTGGCCGGGAAAGTCCCGTATTTTACCCTTCTTTCCCGCCGTCCTCCTGTATTAGTATTTTCCCGTAAATCTCCCGTATTTTAACCTGCGTTTTTAAAAAATAATAATACCCCGCCGGGCGGAATAAAGAAAAAAAACATTCCCAATCTGAGCTCTGTCACTAGCCTCGCGATAACCGCAATGCTACAGATACTGTAGGTGGCAGTTGTCGCGAGGTTAGTGTGTGAGGTCAGATGATGAGAGACGGATGATGGACGCGAGACGAACACTCCGGCACTCCGGCCAAAAAACAGACGTTAAAAACAAAAAACAAACGTTAGACAACAGCACTCTACTCTCATGTAAAATGAACCACTCTGGCCCAGCCCACAAATACACTCCTTCCAAAACAGTCTTAAAGAACGCAAAGTCTGCAACAAATCTGTACAATAACTCACTAAAAGAGTAAAGAAAAGTTATGTGAAATGAAAAGAAAAACTGTAAAAGAAAAGCAATATGAAATTAAAAGAATGTGTGGAATGAAAATAAAATGTAGGCTAAATGTAAAGACAAGCAATGTTAAATGAACAGAAAATATGCAAATAATCCTTTAAATAAATGCTCTTCATATATACCCTTTTGTTTTTTGTTTATTTCGACCATCACCTGCCTTAAAACGTATCTTGGTTTCCGGGGGGGGGGAGGGGGGTCGTCTTGGGGGGGGGGGGGTTCCCTTATTTTCAAATCCAAAACTTGACAGGTATGTGATCCTCAGCTCTCCAACAAGGTGTCTCTTCACAATATGAATCCACCTCTTCTTGATGTGATCGTTTTTAGGAAATTTAAACAAGGTTTTGTACATGATGCTCCAGGTATAGCTTACGCTATCAGCAATGTGCTAGCTACCTGCACTAGCTGTATACTTAACTGACAGTACTTGCGATGAGCGGCAAACTGATGTGAATGTAATCTATTCATATTGTTAGGAGTGGGCAGCCTCAGCGGCTCCAGTGCGTCATCAAGTAGGGGCGTGTCCAGGAGCTCAAGGCTCCAGTGCGTCATCGAGCCCCGTTTTAGCCCCGCCCAGAAAATCCGGAAAATAGCAATGGTGAAAAACTGTTTAACGGTCTAACTCCACAATTCAGTACTTCACAGTTCACAGTCTTTGTAATATGTTTTAGCTATACATTTCTAACATTTATAATGTGTTTAGAATTTTATTTTTTTTTAAATTGCCTTTACAGGGACTTTAACGAAGCTGAAATTCTTCATTTTGATATCTGGACAGTTGCACATTATCACCTCTTTTAGGGACACCACATATTTGTTTAATTTAATATTAATTCAGAAATGAAAAAACAAGCTCATCATAAAAGAGGTATATTCAAGTCACTGTATCCTTAGAATGAATTTTTGAATAACTGATTAGATCCAGAGAAAAAGAGAGCCATTGACTCCAATTTAGTATTCAATGGTTTATATTCATATGTTGCTCCCATTTGCTGTGAGAGTGAAAATGACTGAGTTAATGAGGAAAGTGTGTTTAGCTAAAATGACTGAAATTCTTCAGGACATTCTTGGCCATCCATACCTTGCATGGTCTGGTATCCTTGTGAGGGAAAAGCGCTCTACCCGATCCGGATATTTCCGTTAAAAAGGTACATTTACTCACACAGCATGTCTTGTTACTTTATTTATTGAAACACCACTCTGCGTGATTCAACAGTGGTTGCTTTTCAGCGAGTACAAAGGAGAGTTTTAGTGCTGTGTTGTACATGCCCCAACAGCGATCACAAATTCCTCGCCCGTTTCCACATGAAAAGAGCCAACACCTCAAAAGCATGGATGACAACAAGGCATAATCTGGGCTCAGGTATTAAGTCACTTCAAACATCTGCCGAAAATATTTTTAGACCCGATGATATCGACAGCACTTATTAATGGAGCAAGATCGTGATTTCTGAATAATTCACAATGTCAACATTCTCATGAATAAAGAACTGGATTTGCTTTGTATGTCTAAAAATGACCATGCAAAATCAGTGTTTCATTTCTTCAGTCTCGCCGCTGTGTTAGGCTTTCAGCGAAGTTGGGACATTCATCATACTCTGGTACTCGCTATATTTCTGGAAACGCGTCTCTGGGTCCGGGCTTTTGGCGAGCCACTCCATCATGGTGGACATCAGAGTTCTTTCCCCAGGTTCACTTTTCACACGTTTAGAGCAGCACAGGTTTTCAATACTGATCAGTCACAGCCTCTTTGCTGTTCATTCATCACTCGCCCCCAGTTATTTTTTCTCTCTCTTGGTTTCTCTCTCTCTCTGGTAAATCAGTGGGACAAAATGTTGTGGATGAAGTGCGCTAATCCTTCTCTGTGATTGCACAGGGCGCGGCGGAATGAAAGCTGCTTCTGTTTGTTATATTCTCTCGCCCTTGGCCACGACTTTGATTCCTATTAATTGAGGGAGATAAATGCTTAACAACATTAGGATTTAATGGATTGCATTGGAATGGAATTGCACGTTGTTGTGCGAATCAACTTCTGTCTAGCAAGAAAAAGTAATTCTTAGATGTTTTTAGGGTCTAAAGCAATGAGGTCCTGGAAATCTCCTGATACTCAGGACACAATTTGCACTTTTTAAGTGTTACCTTTTCATATTTTATGTAGAAATTTGTGCATAGTCCATATGACTTCACAATTATCTGTTTTAAGTCATATTTTATTTAGTGTTTAGCACTTCTTATTTATGTTTATAAATATGAAGTAAATCTTCAAGAGCATGCAGGTCAATTATTCCATTCTTATAAAGTTCTGTCTTTTATCTTCAAACGTTTCTGTTTTCTCTGTCAAAGTCGTATTTACTGGAGCTAAACCCCAAGTAGACTAGTAGAACTGAAAAGTTTCTCATTCGTGCCACAATAATTGTTATATTGTGAAACTTATTTGTAAGACGGGTACATGGAAATGTCTTTTGAGTCACCTGTAATTGATGCACAAACGCTGCATCTAGCACTTATCGTAGTCACTCGAATATGTAGTTAATTAAAATTAGACTGACAAATGAGTAATGAAAATGATAAATAAACACTTCAAATGTTACCAGCGTCAATTTAATTGGATTACTCTTTGCTAATGTGTTGTGAAGCCCCCCCCACTAATTATATATTTTGACCCAGAGCAACACTATCTACTTTATCATTAACGCATTAGTCTTCGGTTCCATCTGGGGAATGATTCTAGAATTTTTCAAGCCTCATTTTAATTTAATGAGTACATAATGGTGATTTGAATGTTGATATTTCTCCATAATGCTCTGAAATTTGCATGAATTATGCAAATTTTGACAACGAAGACATTTTTAATTTTGCAAATGAAGGGTGCAACTGTCTGTAAAAGTCAATTAGAAGTGAATTATTAGCAGCTATGTTTATTTTATCAGATTTAAAGTCTCATGTCAGATTTCCTTTCAGTTCTATACTGATGAAAATTTCATGGGAGCACTGAAGTAGTAACCAAATATGTTTTCAACTCTTCATGTTTTGTATTGCCTAGTGCATTATTTGTGACGATTTAGTTGTATTTCTTATGTGTCTGATCTAAATAATCACATAGTAAAATTTGGATTCAGCTCATGCTGAGTAATACATTATTTGAAAAACCACACCTCCGAGACAATATGTTTAAGAAATACATTTAATAAATAGTTTTAACTTACCCTCAAGGGCAGACCTGTATATTTAGTCAATGAAAAGCTTTGAAAAATATTTTAATCATATCTGACTATGATGCAATTAAATTTCATATAATATCTTTTATACATACCGTTTTTTTTATTTGGTTACTGTAAACCATTTGCAGGTTTTAGGTAGATAGAAAAATCAACATCTCATAATGTCAATGATGGACATCTCTGAGAATCAAAGAAATGTGTCACAGTACAGAAACACCACCATATGATATTCCCAATTTTTCTTCCTTTGTATACAGAAACAGTGAGGATCCCAATAAAATGTACCTTATTAATATCAGTCAGGTGTTAGCTTAAAGAGAAACCTCTTAATGTGTCTTGGTTAATTGGCACCTGAAAATGGTGGTATCACCATAGTCTTGTTTTTGTTGTGCATGCTAGATACCGCACACATCAATGTCTCTGGCTTCCCTTTAAAAAGACAGGTTTACAATACATAACAGCTCTCTGAAATTAAAAAAATAGTTTTAATTGACAATACCAAAAAACACTGTGCTGTTCCCTACCTCATTTACTGCTGAAATTTGCACATGCTGTGGTAACACTACTGCACACCTGAGCCCTGGCTAATCACCGAAGACCTTCCCACTGCAACTTCCTATGGCGCGGTCGCCCGCTCCTATCCTTCGCCATGTTAAGGCAAGGATTGTGCTTGTTGCTTTGCAAGTGATTCCAGTATTTCATGAGTTCGTTGGGCTGGAACTGGTGAGAGGTGATCAGGTGACTGTATTTGCAGCTGGAGTACGACACTCTCCAGTGGTTGAAGAGAAACTCGTTTGGTGGTGGCACTGGGTCGATCCGCAGTTTTGCCAGGCAGATTCCCACATACACATCCTCGAGATGAAGGCGACGGATACTCAATGAGGCATTGTAGATTTTCGCAGCCATGTCCCCCGAGAATACATAGCCTGTCCCGGAGCAAAAGATAGGGTATCTCTCGCTGGAATACAGCTCTGGTGGCATGTACCACTTGCTGTCCTTGTTGCGGTTGGGAGCATAGCCTCTCATTAGGTAGCCTGTGAAGTAATTCAGTCGAGGTGCCATGTTTGGCTTTAGCAGCTTTTGGATGAGATATTCTGTGTTGACAAACATGTCACTGTCCGTCTTCATGACATAACGGGCGTTTGGGCAATAGCGAGCAACCCAGCTCATGCCCATTAGAGTCTTGATGGTAAGGTTGTAATAGGTGTCCAAGAAGTCCTGCTGGATGATGTCACGGTACTGCAAGCTCTCCTCGTCAATGGAGCTCTGAGGATACGCATTAGGTATCCTTCCCAGGAGAAAGAGCCGCACGAACCCATAACCCATGGCCACGCTCTCGTTGCCCCAGGTCTGTCTGATGGCGTTCCTTGCCTCCAACTGCCTTGGCTCCGCAGCAATTAGCAAAACCAGGAAGGGACTGCTTTCGTTGCACTTGTAGGGCTCATTAAGCAGCCAGTGATAAGGCTGGGCTGCCAGACGGCCTCCCACTCCCATTTCCCTGTGCAAGCTCTTGGTGTTGCTGTTGGTGTTTGAGTTGTTGCCGCTCGGCGAGATCTCCAGTCCCACAATCCCCCGGGCAGTAATCTCAGCTTGGTGAGAACTCAAATTGAAGTTAACAGACGGTTTGGGGAGCACATAAGTATTGTCTTTCCAGAGGCTACGCAGTGAGCTTTGGTTTCCCTTCGGACGCTCCTTGTGGGGGCGCAAACCCCGCATGGTGTAAACCAAAGGGTTGTCTCGCAACCAACTCCGGCCCTGCAGCAAATCCTGGTGGCAGTAGATGAGAAACAGGGCGAAGATTGAGGCCAGAGAGAGAAGGCCTGCTACATGTGTGCGGAAGAGTGACCGCTTGACATTCCAGGTCATCTTGATGGGGCAGCAGTGTCGCCGACGCCACTGCATGATGTAGAGTGGGGCTGCTTAGCAAAGCGCGGCGGTCACAACCAATCACATCAAACATGTGTTGCAAACAGCCTGAGGGTTATCTGAGCTGGCAGATGGGTGTGTTCAGGGCCGCAGGTGGACCTACGAGGGGGATGACAAACTGTTCCTGAGAGTTGCAGGGATGCGATTCTCTGACCCTCTCCAGTGGCAGACGGTCATGCTTTGGGGCAGTTTCCTTCTGAAGGACGACTGCTTCCTCAGACTGATGTCTCTGTGATCTAAGAACGAGAAGAGAAAAACAAATGAATAATACTGGGTGGTGTCGCATGGATAATGTACAATGGATAGCAGAAGATCTTAAATTATATTTATGAGGCGTATACTGCCACAATAGTAGTAATTTTGGCAAGTGCCATTAATTTCATTATTTCATAATTAATTTGGGATTTTTTTTACAAACAAGGTTTTTGACAGCACAAACCTTCTCTCTACAGCAGCAATGTAATGATTTTTCAGACTCCTACATTTGCTGTGCATGGCAACACTTGTGGGGAGATTGCTAACAGGGGTCTCTGCATATCATGAGCTAACTTTTACTGCCCTGCGTGAGAGTTTAAATTGCAGGTTTGCACAACATGGCATTCAGTGTGAACACTGCTGCCTCAGAGGCCCTCGCCTCGAAGCCACCTCCCCAGCCAGATGCACTCTAACAGCCAGAGAGGGGACGTATCCGTCAAAATGAATTTTCAGGCTCCAGCAAGCAGTGTTGCAAGAAACGCAGCCAGAAGCTGCGAGTGATAACAGCCCTCACCCCTTATTCACCCTCCACCTTAAACTTATCAACACTGCACCAGAGGGATAGGCCTCCCTGCTAGCAATTTCCTCTCTTAACCATTGCTTTCTCACACCGGGGGTTATTAGATTCTAGAACCTCTGCCCAGTAATGGTGAACCAAAATAGAAGAAAATTATTACAAAGGCAAAGCAGAGGTCGTGATTTCGAAAGTCATGTTTTATTCGGACTAATTTTCAGAGCAATGTTTAAATATTCTTTCTATTCTCTTGAGTTATATTACATGTATAGTTACGTAGCATTACATTTACCACAGGAATTTAGTGTCGACAGCAGGTTAGTTCACTAGAGAAATTAACTCTAGAGAGAAGCATTTTGTATATGCTTCTATAACAGTTAGTTCACTTTAGGCAAGTTGTAGAACCCAAGTGCAGTTTATTTCCCAAACATGACCAAACAAAGGCATGAACCTCAAAACAAAAACATGACCTTAGCAACAGATGTTACAGTGAAACAATACTTGACAAGGACAAGTGACAAACATGAAGGCTTAAATACACACAAGACTAATTACAAGACAAGGGACACCTGTGCACAATGAAACAATGTACCAATGACAACATGACAAAATTACATGGGGAACACATGGCAGGATCACATGACTAACACAGGGAATCACATGACAAGACATGAAACAGCACTATATTAGCCTATTCATTATATTTTGTATTTAAATTTTATTTTCCTGTTAGTAATGTCTTGATTATTTAATGTTTAAATACATTTGTCATGAAAACAAACTGACAGCCACTGTGTAAATGATTATATTTAGAGATACGGATCAGCTAATAATCGGTATTGGTCGATAAAAGCTATTATTTTTATTAGATTTTTTAAAACACGCCGATGATCAGTGTCGATTATTACCTGTCAATCAAAAGGGTGCGTAAAAACGTGTCCAACTGCAACTCACAGTGTGTGTGAAGAAAATTTCTGACAATAACGCATTAACAGTCAAAAACAGCTACATAAAAGCAGGCTCTAATTGACCCTCTGAATCACCCGTAGTTTAAGCCAGGGTTGCCAGATCCACGTTTTTCCCCTGTACTAAAAATTATTTGTAGCGACTCTCATACAATAATCGCAAATAGCTCTGTGCTTTGTTACTTCTAAAAACAAAGTATCATCTTTCAAATTCTGTCAGATCAATGTAGCGTCTCAGTCATCTCTCCCTCTTTAATACAAGTTAGTTACCGCTCGAAAAAACATGAACATTAGAAGGTATGTTGAAAGAAACAGTACAACTTACAGAAATCAGTATCATGTCTAATGTAATCAGTCAATCAGTGTTTCAACCGTGGAAAGATGTCAATAAAACATTCACAACATTGCAAGTTTGCTAGTTAGATATATTAAAAAAAAACACTAGAGAGGAGCTTATTTACTGTTAATTATATATGTATTTTTTAATAAATTTGCCATGAAGACAAGTGCTTATGAAAACTTATATGTGCAACTGAGTTGTATAACATTTCAGTTTTTATTTGGGTGTAATTAGGCTATTATATCTAAAAAATAAAAAGCAGTTTAATATAATACCTCTGTTGTTAATTGTTACCAATATTATAGTGTACCAAACGAGTGGGTTCTCTATAGTTTGCAGCATTATTTGGGCAAGAGTGTTGTTTTTTTCCATAAGAAAAAACAAATTATTGATATCGGCCGATATCACTCTGAATAATCAACTATCAGTATGAGCTGAGAAATTTAGGCCCTGTTTACACGAGAACGATGCCGGGTGAAAACGTAAAAATGTTTTATCGGATGTGCCTTTCGTTTACACGGCGACGGCGTTTTGGAGGCTTAAAAACGCAAAAAAGTGAAACCACCCTCAAGAGTGGAAATCTTAAAAACGCTCCACCGTCGTGTTCCCGTCTAAATGGTAAAAACGCAAATCTGCTCACGGTGGCTCTCGTCGCGTGCGCGTTTACGTCACAGGCATGGGCCAGTACAGGAAAATAACAACCAACATGTCGGATTATTTCCATGATACGTCGGACCTTCAAGTTGCCCTAGCAGCTCTGATAAACGTACAAGAGTCTTTTCAGCATTTGTTCAAAATATTCTCAGATATTGGTGTTGTTGTGTGGCAGTGCTTCACATTGCCACCTAGCCGCCTGGAGTGCATACTACATCGAATTTCACACACTTTTGCGTCACCATATGCACACAGATTTCCCCCCCATAACGGTCGTCTAAACGCAGAATAAAAAGTGAAAACGCAACGCCACTTTAGCGTTTTCTTTTCAGATCGTTTCCGTGTAAACATAGCCTCAGTATCGGTGCATCTCTTCAAAAATGAATTGGAGTAGGAAAATTAACTATAATTAGATTTTGTAGGTAAAGCAAAACCTGAAATGTGCAATTTGCATGATTTTTTAAAATTGAGCATTGATTATTATATAAGTATTAATTATAATTGAATTTATTTAAACACAGAGGCACATTTGTTAAAAAAAAGTTTAATAAAAAAAATATAAAAGCAATTTTGTGTTTAGTTTTCTCCCACCTGCTGTACCGAACTCGTACTGAATTGTGACGTAAAAACCGAGGTACGTACCGAACCATGTGTACCGTTACACCCCTAATTAGTTTATGTAATGTTTATTGGTAAAAAAAAAAAAAAATAGGGTTATTAGGCAAATTAGGGTTTTGAACGGGGTTTACACATAGTAACAGGGTTACAGAAATGTGCAAACATCGTATACCATAAACCAAAGCTCAATTAACATTTAGTGTGACAGCCTAAGGTTGAAGACCAACATTTTTTATCGTCTCTTTTCACTGATTTATTATTGAAAAATATAACTAAATTCCAGGCCCTATTTTGTACCCTATTTGTGGAGAGTTCCATGCGTTTTCATTGTACCTATTTATCTACCTACCTACCACCTAAATGTTTGTCTCTTTGGATTGTGCCCTGTTTTGCTGCAACAACTGGATCAGAGGATGATAACCTTTTCAACCAAATGTGCTCACCCAGCGTGGGCAATTACAGTAAGATGGAAAGAGGCTAAGCCTGGCTTTACTTTAAAGGTTAACACACTTCAGAACAGAGCGAATGAAATGCTCCAAAGGTTTCTTTTGTCATCCATTTGATATCCTGTAATGAGAGCCTCACTAGAGAACGCTACGTACTGCACTCACTTGGTGCTAGGTGTTTTTTGTCAAGCTAACACATGCTTGTATGGAGGAACAAGAGAATAAATAAATAGTTGTGTATTTGCAAACGACAGAGAGGAATTCCTTAAACCAGCTGCTTTCATTTCAGGTTTCATTTCAAACAGTTACGTAGATTAAGAGCATGATGTGGCCACAGCGGTCAGCAATTAGAAGAGCAACATGAGACTATTAGACTTCTAATAGGAAACACCTGCAAACAAAGTTATTATGATGGAGATCAGCATAACTCAGCAATCAGTGTACCCTATAATAATAAATGCAGGAGCTTTTTAACGCATAGCTCCAACAGGGTTTTGCCTAGGATTTTTTCAAAACATTTTTTCTCATAACCAATGAAGATTTTCTATTGGCTATTTTTATTGGCTGTTTCAATATAATAAGTGAAAGGTAGCATAGCATGCCTTTCTAAATAGGATTCACATTTGCAATGACATCCATTTGTGAGCCCGATATTGTGAATAATTTACTTGCATATTAATGTTTTTGTAACGTAATGTTTATATTGCCTTAATCTGAGCATACAGATTGAAGCAAAAAATCGTACAACTATTATGTCAAAGCTAATGAAAAACTGATAAAACCTCCTCCCAACATTCTGAATGACAATAAACAAATAATAAATAGAGGGCAATTAATGCAATGTACAATCACAACAAATGCACACCAGATTCAATAAATCTCCATATGCACTAATGATTCTCCCTGGAGAAATTATTAATTTGACATTGAGTGTACCATGTGAAAACACTTATCATGAGTTCTGCATTTGCGCGGTCACTGTTCATATCTTAGATGGCTGTGTTTATTTATACAACATCTGACACCACATTTTAATGTTTTCTTAAACTATTCACTATGGCCCTTACTGAGGGACATGTTAGTTTTAAATAAATTCATCCATTACTCAAATACCTGGTTCTTTATAAACCTCATTCAGAAGTTTGCGAATGTTCCTTTGAAAGGTGAAATTAATGAATTGCACATTGTGAGGATGAAGCTCAAAGCATTTTATTCTCAGAGCATCTGTCATCTAACTTGGACTGAGATGAATACCATCCCCCCCAAATTCTGCTAAAAGAGAACTGTGGCCAAATTAAACACACACACTCAATTGCAAAATAATCTTTACAAGATACTTGGAGCATACCAGCAAACATATTGGTCCTTGCATACTTCAGCAGGTTGTTTCAATTGTTTTTATGTCATATGGCTTATGTGACGTCTCATCTCCCATGAGAGCAAATAGGTTTGTTGATTCACGTCCCTGCAATGAACAATGTTACAGTGCTTTTAATGAACTGCAACATTTTTGATGCATTAATATTATTAAAAGACCCTACTTTAGTTTTTTATGTGCTAGTATTCACATTTTGTTCTCAAGGTTTTTATTACCTGGGCGACTGGAAGAAAGACTTTGAGAGCATGGAGGCCAAGTCCAACTGATCTTTTTTATTATTATATACAAGGCTTAAAAGTGCAAGCCATGGGTGGTGGTCAGCATGCAAAAGTCAATCTCACCAGCCAGCTGTGGTGTTTCCATACTTTACCAGTCGGTACCTAGCAGTCACATTTAATGCAACATTTATTTATATTCTTGGTTAAACTACGATCAAATTAACATGCAAGAGCCAAGTGTGTTTGCATTTGTGTGTGTGACTTCTGGTGTAAGTTAGACAGTGCTCAAGCATTTGAACCAATGTCCTTTAATAGCATCCATTCTGTTTACACAACTTAGTGATTAACTATTTACTGATCCCCTTTCTTCCTCTATATTCATTATGGTGTTTATAATTAAGATAGTTACTCTTAAAGAGTAATTCGACTTAGAAAAAACAACATTATATTGAGATATCTATATATTTGGATACCTACCTCACTCCGTGGCAAAGTGGGAAAATGCGCGCGCCGTCTGTCGACCCGCACCACGCGCCATCATTCCCTTCATCAAAAAAAAAAAAAAAAACAACAACCCGACGACAAAACCACCTCTTCACTGTTACTCACAAGAACTTAAGCCAATTCCTTCGTTTTCCATCTTGAATTCGTGGAGCACAACCCCTCCTTCCATCTGTCAGGGCTATTGTTGTCTGGCACTGTACACATTAGGCTTTATCTCCCATGCATTTCGGTGGTACTGTCCCTGAGACCGCTACTTCTTCGTCCGTTAATGCGAATTTCTGACTGTGATTTCTTCAAAAATATAAACAGCAGCGGAAGGCGGAAACTGAGAATTAAAAAAAAAAAAAGAAAGAACTTCAACGCTCACATTCTACGTCGCGCGTTTGCAGTCATTATGAAGAGGTATGTCCGGTGGAGTAACGGGCGGGGGAAACAGCTGATGCACGAGCAGGGTGTTTCTTCCTGTCAGAATAACGGCTGCAAGAGGCCTCTCCCCGTGCCTGGTATAACGGAACACGACCCCAAAGTGCAGGAGAAAACAGCAAAGCCTGTCCTCTTCTCCAAATGATGTGTGGGGTAGGAATGGGATAGAGGGAGGGAAAGCAGCTGTTGAAATGACGCCGCAAGCTGACTGACTGACTCTGAGCCCCTGCGACGTCACTGCCTACTTAGAGGAGAATCCCACGTGATCCATTTAGAATCACTCCCACTCCCCCACACATTCTTCCTCAGTAGAAGAATGAATTTAACTCGCCGAGGGGCCACGGTTTGGCTGGTTAGCTCCAACAGTTAGCCCCTGCTGCTAGATGTTGTTACTACACTATTATGGGGGATCCGTCTCCATTGACGACCATTCAAAACTAGCCGTTTATTCTAACGAATAATTGTATATTGCTTAAACATAAAATGTCAAATATTATAGTGTGTCTACCAGTGACAACGGTTTTTTGTGCCTATTTTTTTTCTTGTCTGCTAACTTTCATTTGTCATTAAAAAAAGTGTCTTTTTAAAACATTTCACGGTACAGATATATCTGTAACAAATGAAACAACTCTAGTTGAATAACAGTTCGTTCGTTTGTGTTAAATAAAAGGCGAACTGTGCTGAAATGTGTTGCTTTTGAAATCATGATTTGCTCGCTGTTGCTGCTGTCAATTTATTGAAAAGCTGTTTCTCTAAGCTGGCTAGCATTGTTATTTAAGCCCCTTTCACACAGAGATTCCGGAAAATACACGGATAATGTGACCCGGCATTTGTCCCGGGATTGTTTGATTTCGGTTCATTCACACTGCCAGTGATTTGCCGGGATCTGTGAGTGCGTTCACACACAACCCGTTAATGTCCCGGAAAGCCGCGTGACGTCAGGATGAGACGTGTAACGTACGTGTCGAAAACATGTACACGCGCGCACCTTTCCACAGAGCTGGCGAACGATCGCAGCTTCAGCGCGGATTGTAAGGAGCTCCTCTCTCTGCTTCATTCCTGTTTGTTTGCAGACATTTTTTCGTTCGTTCTTTGTTGATGACGAACACAAACTTTCTTCTAAGAGCAACAGAGTCGCGCGATGGCACATGCGTCATCACTATGACACACCCCTTGCGGCATTGGTTCTGGCTTTTGTTCACACAGCGCGCGTTCCGGGTCTGAACACAGCAATGTTACTAGGTCCTCAACCCGGGATCGATCCCGGCATCAATCCCGGGTCGTGTTTGCGTTCACACAGAAGGCGTTCTGGCAATTTGCCGGCAATTTGCCGGGTTCATCGTGCTGTGTGAAAGGGGCTAGAGTCTCTCCCGATAGAACCCCTTTCATTTCTCTTCCTTCTCCATATCTTCCAAAGAAACTGCGGCGTATCGCTAAAATGTAAACAAATACTAAGCTGCGCTGTCTCTTTTTCGCTATTTCTGGAATGTTTAGTCGCGCCTCTGTGAAGTTCTGAAGGCGTTACATGGTATACATGGTAAAAACCAGTTACAGATGACCCTAAAAAAGGAGACGTCGAGACATAATGAATGAGAACGGCCCTACTCGAAGCTGCCAGATCAGACAAAAAAATATAAATTCAAGATGCACTGAATCCGGTAAGAACGCATTTAATCTTTCGGTCCCACTTTATATTAAGTGGCCCTAATACCTGTGAACTTACATGGTTACTAGATATGTACTTAGTATGTAACTACAGTGTAAATACACATTGGTACATAGTATTTACAACGGTAATATTTGTGTAACTACACATATGTAACAACCCACGGAAAGGTATGTGTAAGTACAAATGTGTAACAGAACATTGGTAACAACACTTTTTCCACTACAGTAAGTACACATGTGTAACAGGCATTGTGTAACTACATTTTGTAACAACAATATGTATTCACACAAGTTGTTCCACTTCCACACGCAGTCTTCCATACTGTAGTTACCAGTTAAGAACACACTGAAACCATGATGATTCCTATGTGTATACCATGTATTTACTATGTCCGACAGGACTTATGTTGAATTACAGCTAAAGTTTTCCCTTGTGGTACCAGTGTACTTACATGGTTACTCCTCAGGAACTCTGCACTTGATACAATGTGTTCAATTGTCATAACTTACTGTGTATTATGCAAACCCAAACCTCTGTGCAACACTGTATTAACATTGTACTTACATGGTAACTCCTCAGGAACTGTCTACTTAATATAAAGTGTAAAATGGTCATAACTTACTCTGTAATATGCAAAACCCAAACCTCTGTGCAACACTGTATTAACAGTGTACTTACATGGTAACTCCTCAGGAACTGTCTACTTAATATAAAGTGTAAAATGGTCATAACTTACTCTGTAATATGCAAAACCAAAACCTCTGTGCAACACTGTATTAACAGTGTACTTACATGGTAACGTTAACTCCTCAGGAACTGTCAGGGTCATTGTTGTGTACCACAGTAAATGCTAAACACAAGGTTACGTAGTGGATAGTAAACTCTGAAATATAAATGTGATAGTTATGCTTTGATAGATTCTGGGATATTACTGCATAGCACTTTTAAAGATTTACTCTTTATTTTATATTTTTTGATTTTACATTGTGGTGACCTATTTGCCTTTACAGTAAATTACAGTGTTCTGTAAACAATAAACAAGATTAGCCTACACTTTAAAACCTTAAAAAAAAACTTGTTTAATCATTTAACCATTATGTAGCATTTAGTTTATTTACAGTGAGACACAAAAAGCTTTTTCTCCAATAAAACACAACATAAATTCACAAAATACATCAATTTTATTAACCTGATGTAATCCAAATCTTTAGAATCCATACGTTGTTTGCAAGAAACAGATCAAAATTCAGCCCTTTATGATCTTCATCTCCATTTCTCAACAGCGACCGCAAACGTCAAATCCCGCGCTCAGGCGCGCTGGTGATGAATTCAAATAAAAAAAAATGCGCCTTCAAGAAGCGTTACGACATGTTTTACGGCCGTGATATCAAACGCTCATTGGCTCTCGCCTGCTTCGTCATAGATTGCGACATGCCGTGTTTCTATGGGATGATTATAGTATCAAAATGATTAACACGTACAAGCGCACTTATCAATGAACTTGATACATGTTGCAGAAATGTTTTATCCATGCCTTTCAACTTGCGTGTGCAAAATTCAAAATTGAATGAATGTGAAGCAATTTGTACAAATAGAGACATTTTTGTAAATACAAATGTTTTCCTTTGTATTAGTGTATCATAATTTGCACATACAACACAGAAGATGTGCATGTGTGGATCAGGTGACACGCGTGCATTCATTGACTCGTTTCTGAGTCGATCCTATTTTGATTCATTTGGATTTTGAGACTTTCATTTCGCGGGTTTCGCCTTGCACGATCCACACACAGCTGTCTGAGAAAACCTGCTACCACTAGATGGCAGTATTCTGCTAAAACAGACAACGGCAGCATAATCAGGCGTTCTTCCGCATTTAAGACGCTTAATGAGAGTGATATTGAAGCACCAAATTTAGTACACAATAATATAGCCCTACCCTATTAATAAAGCATACGTTATAGAGGCAAACATTAGATCAGATTATGAACAACACCCATAGAAAACCATTATAAAACGCTTAACGTTCAATCGCGCGTTGCATGTTCTGTTCAGTGTATGGCTGAGTTTAAATATCACCGTCTTACTGCATTGACATTAAGCTTTTTCTTTATAATATGCTCTATGGGAGGAAAACTATATAGCCTACAGACATGATTCATTTGAGTGAATTTGAGCACGGCGTTTCAAGTTAATACAATTTTCCTTCCTGTTAAAAAAAAGGGTAAAATTTCGCAGTTGCGTTCATATTATAGGCCCTATGCTTATTTTTATCTGACTACACATTGTATACATAGTATACAACCTTTGGAATTTGAAAATGTCTGTTTTTAAATATTAAAGACGATTTTCGCAGTACATTTGTTTTCCCTTGACCCTTAAGCCACTGTTATAGGCTATAGTATAGCACGATGAGTTTTAACAATATGCAACCATTGTATATCGACATGAAATATTAATTAAATCAACTGGCCTGTAGCTGCAATTTTACAATTTTAAAATTCTAAAATTGTATTAACTTGAAACGCCGTGCGTTGCGTTCATGTAGTCTCTTGTCTGTAGGCTATATAGTTTTCCTCCCATATAGCATATTATAAAGAAAAAGCTTAACGTCAATGCAGTAAGACGGTGATATTTAAACTCAGCCATACACTGAACAGAACATGCAACGCGCGATTGAACGTTAAGCGTTTTATAATGGTTTTCTATGGGTGTTGTTCATAATCTGATCTAATGTTTGCCTCTATAACGTATGCTTTATTAATAGGGTAGGGCTATATTATTGTGTACTAAATTTGGTGCTTCAATATCACTCTCATTAAGCGTCTTAAATGCGGAAGAACGCCTGATTATGCTGCCGTTGTCTGTTTTAGCAGAATACTGCCATCTAGTGGTAGCAGGTTTTCTCAGACAGCTGTGTGTGGATCGTGCAAGGCGAAACCCGCGAAATGAAAGTCTCAAAATCCAAATGAATCAAAATATGATCGACTCAGAAACGAGTCAATGAATGCACGCGTGTCACCTGATCCACACATGCACATCTTCTGTGTTGTATGTGCAAATTATGATACACTAATACAAAGGAAAACATTTGTATTCACAAAAATGTCTCTATTTGTACAAATTGCTTCACATTCATTCAATTTTGAATTTTGCACACGCAAGTTGAAAGGCATGGATAAAACATTTCTGCAACATGTATCAAGTTCATTGATAAGTGCGCTTGTACGTGTTAATCATTTTGATACTATAATCATCCCATATGTTTCAGTCGGTGTAGTAGGCTACAGAGAAGCGTGCGTGCCTTCACACAGAGCGAACCGAAACCACATTAACATTTTCATGGATTAATAATTTATATTCTGATCTGTACCTCATACACAACTATTATAATACTGCCAGAGAGGACTGCGGCTGCAACGCATCATCATGTGAACCACTTTTGGTACCGGTTTTGACATTTTCGCAATAAACAAATTATTGTGAAATTTATAACGTTACTTGTCTGTATGTTATGGTTTTTTTTTTCTTCATAAGTGTAGCCTACGTAGTTTTAAGGAATCGTTATGGGTAGGTTTATGGGTATGAGTAGGATTAGTGGCTCAAAATATATTTTAATGCTATTGTTAATAAAACTATGAGAGGTTTGGGTTTGCTGAGATGGTCTCTGTTATGACCGTTTTACACTTTATATTAAGTGGACAGTTCCTGAGGAGTTACCATGTAAGTACAATGTTAATACAGTGTTGCACAGAGGTTTGGGTTTTGCATATTACAGAGTAAGTTATGACCATTTTACACTTTATATTAAGTGGACAGTTCCTGAGGAGTTACCATGTAAGTACACTGTTAATACAGTGTTGCACAGAGGTTTGGGTTTTGCATATTACAGAGTAAGTTATGACCATTTTACACTTTATATTAAGTGGACAGTTCCTGAGGAGTTAGCATGTAAGTACACTGTTAATACAGTGTTGCACAGAGGTTTGGGTTTTGCATATTATAGAGTAAGTTATGACTATTTTACACTTTATATTAAGTAGACAGTTCCTGAGGAGTTACCATGTAAGTACACTGTTAATACAGTGTTGCACAGAGGTTTTGGTTTTGCATATTACAGAGTAAGTTATGACCATTTTACACTTTATATTAAGTGGACAGTTCCTGAGGAGTTACAATGTAAGTACAATGTTAATACAGTGTTGCACAGAGGTTTGGGTTTTGCATAATACACAGTCAGTTATGACAATTGAACACATTGTATCAAGTGCAGAGTTCCTGAGGAGTAACCATGTAAGTACACTGGTACCACAAGGGAAAACTTTAGCTGTAATTCAACATAAGTCCTGTCGGACATATAGTAAATACATGGTATACACATAGGAATCATCATGGTTTCAGTGTGTTGTTAACTGGTAACTACAGTATGGAAGACTGCGTGTGGAAGTGGAACAACTTGTGTGAATACATATTGTTGTTACAAAATGTAGTTACACAATGCCTGTTACACATGTGTACTTACTGTAGTGGAAAAAGTGTTGTTACCAATGTCCTGTTACACATTTGTACTTACACATACCTTTCCGTGGGTTGTTACATATGTGTAGTTACACAAATATTACCGTTGTAAATACTATGTACCAATGTGTATTTACACTGTAGTTACATACTAAGTACATATCTAGTAACCATGTAAGTTCACAGGTATTAGGGCCACTTAATATAAAGTGGGACCTTTTCACTTAATTATTTAGATTGAATGGGCCCGTGCTGTTAAAATTAGTTTTATATTATTAGTGACGTTCACAACGCCGGTCAGCGCCGTCATTAACATTTGTATAAATCCTAAAGCAATTTAAAGCATGTTAACATCAATGCAAAAAGACATCTAATATAAAATCAATATTCATTCACCTAGTATAATAATAGTAAGTTATCTCCCTCGTGTCCCGCATTGTCCCATAAAATCAGGTCTGCTGACCTGCAAGAGAGCAATAGCCAGGTGGTCACCCTAATTGTAGCCTACTTGTATTATAAAAAACCTGCATGTAATTACAGCTGTAGTTTTTTTGTTACTACTAAACTTAACCATACAACGAAACCTGGCCCTAACCCTAACCTCAATAACAGCTAAAGTGTTTTGCAATGCAACATGAACCCAATAGGTAGGCTACATAGCCTAGCACATTTTTTGATGCGACATAGTAAGTCTGACTCGATCCTTTTTTTTTAAATCTCACAAATTGCAATTTCTTACCAACAACAGCTTATATTTTACAGCTCATCATTACTATGATGATTTATATTCCTAATTTGTTTCATAAATGTAATTTACAAAAAAATATATTCATTTTTCATGCATGCAATCAACTGTTTGTAAATGTTTAGAAATTTTAAGGATTACCTGGCAGTTGCTCAGTTGGCGTTAAGAATCAAGGTATATACGAAGGTACTGTTAATGCTCAGTACCAGGTGATGTTGACCGAACAAATGTTGACTTATTGAGGCGACATGCCCCAATTGCAAGGCTTATAGAGTGGTGCAGGTATGGCATCATTTTGTAGGCCAAATAATGGCTGAAATAAGGGCTGTGCAGAACTCAAGCTCAAGACACTTTCACGTTTTATTCTACGACATAAAATACATTAGTATTACCCCACTCTTGATTTTTTAAGCTGTTACGTCTCTTGAAAAAGGCGGTTGCCAACAAATGGCTAAATGGACAGAGATTAAACGTCAGCACGCGGAACAGGTAAACTCAGTCTACCTTTACAGCCAAACTTTTCTAACTCAAACGTTCTGGGAAAAAGTTTTTAGATAAAAACTGAAAGAGTTGTCGGAAGATTAGTGATGGGGACATTGAATTCATGGGACTTCGGTGTAGTTCGTTTATAGCCTTCGTTATTTGTTATCAGATTGTTATTACTGGTGACAGCATTTAGGCTTCAAAATAAATAAAAGTTGTGTTCATCCGTGATAATTATCTTCATGGACAAACCGTGCAAGTATCAAACTTATGTTGGTCACAGAGCTTGTTTTTTTTAGCAATAATCCAAAAGCCAATGGGAAAATCCTATTGGGTTTTTGTCGAGGGAACCAATGTGATGCTAACTGCCGGTTGGCCTACAAAGTGACGTCATATCTGCACCGCTCTATAGAAATATAGGGTACGTTGTCACAATGGCATTTAATATTAATAAGCATATACACTAGCAAAATTGAAACAATAAAACAAGTATGAAGCATGTAAATGGTACAAAAAATTAAATGGTTTTTGACTAAATGAAATAATATTTTAAAAATGGTTTAAAATTGGAACAACGTGGCCCAACTGCTCTATATGACAACTAGCCCCAATCCCACCCCAATGTCTATAAGCCTGCAACACATTTAACAAGGTGTCTAATTTCACCCTTTTCTAATTATCCAATCCAGGGGGAAATACACTAAAAGTAGACTTGCCCTGTGTCAGCACTGGCTGCAGACTGTTGTGAATACCACGCAAGGTATCACTGTGGTTTCAGAGCCTTAGTGAGACTGAATAATTAATAGTAGCCTTCTCGTTGACAGAAGTGCTTTGGGAGCCATTAGTTCAGGTACCTGGCCAGCGTGAGCATATTAGTCAGAAAGAGGTGATTCTGGACAGATTGATTTTCCCACAAACTGATTGATCAGAAGCCGGCGAGTTAATAACGTGATATATAGAGGGTGAAATTTCCTATTAAGCACCAAAAAGTAAAAAAAGAGCATAATTGACCTTGAATCGCTAAAAGTCAGTTTGCTTACCTAAAAAGCTGGACTCTAAACAATAAACACAAACTGAGGTATTAAACTTTTATCTTGAGTAATACAGCATTCCTTGGCACACAGTGTATTGTTCTAGTTTGGATTTCTTTCCATTCGCATGGGTTGTGTTCTCCAGCTCTGTTCCAAACCTAATGAGCTGCCTCGCTGCCTAAATAGCTACTTTTTAAGGCAGCATCCTAACGGAAATGAAAATTGGCTTTCCTAACGCGTGTTCTTGGTGTTATTGTGAAGAATTAACTGTTGCATGCGTTTGTAATGCGCAATCAAAATATAATAACTCGCTCGTCCTCTGATATGGCACACAAATAGCACTCTGCATGGGAGACGCGACTCACATTGTGAGTTTCAAATGGCATAAATTTCTATGCAGGGCACTTGGAAGGAATAATAATTGTGTAGCATCTTTCCAAACAGAAGTGCTTTAAAGTCTACCACTGGTGTGTTGCCACTAAATTGTATCTCTACACATCTTATTTGATCCATGGCAGATAATTGGCATTCAAGGTACACTTCTGTTTCCATGTGTGTTCCCTTGAATTGAACCCATGCCCTTGGCATAGCCGCATCATGCTAAGTTAAGCTACTGTTCTAAAATAAACCTACTTCAAAAGGCCTTTAGAAATGAAAGCTTTTACAGGGTTCAACTGATGGACACATCACTTCCAAGCATGCTAAAAAGTTTTTTAACAGCTCTCACCGTGATAGGTAAAGATTTCAGTGGGAATAGGACATAGGCTTGACCAGTTCTGAACCCATTGTTGATTCCAGTTTGAGGTTGTTAACTTCCTCTCTGTCTGAGTTCAAGTCTTGTCTTAAAACCTATTTATTTTCTGATGCTTTTAGGTTACAATGATTATTCTGCTCTGAACTGCTTATCATTATTTATGTCACTAAATTCCATTAGTTTCATTTTATGTATGCACATTTCATGTGTACAGCACTTTGGTCGGACAGTGGACTTTTTAAAATGTGCTTTATAAATAAACTGAAATTGAAAATGGAAACTGAAACTAAAACAGTTAACATTTACATAATAGAGTGCTGCATGGAGGCCAAAACCTCAAGCCTAAAAAACAAAGAGTTGGCATTTTAGAACTTTTAGAACGTCCAGAAGTCAATGGGTTTTTGATTAAATGCCTCAAATAAGGTCTGTAGTGTACACAAGTTTAAGATATTATAAGTAATACTCCATTATGATTTTCCACAGCTTTCGTCTTGTAAAAGGTGGTAGCTAACAAGTAGCTAAATAGGACTACAGAAGTAGTCAGGGACATTAAACATCATCACAGTAAACAGGTTAATTCATACTCACTAGTCCGCTTTCACAGCCTCGTTGTGCTTATAATCGCGCTCTTGCAAACTATTATAACTCTAACTTTCAGGGAAAAGGATTTTTTAAAAATAAAGTTGGAAAGAGTTCTTCGAAGCTTATTGTTGGTGACTTTAAAGGCATACGACCGTGGTGTAGTTCGTTTAGCATTTTACTTCTGGCTATTGTATTTAGACTTCAAAATTAATAAAAGTTGTTAATTTGTGATGAATATCCAATGCATTCTCATCCCAAGGCGTCATATACTGACGCTTTTGTCAGTATATTTCGTCTACATCGAACGCACATGGCACCCTTTAGCGTCAATATGAGACGCAGATAGATATGGGTAGGTTTAGGTCTGGGGTAGGGTTAGGTTTAGACCGCTAGGAGGCGCCTTCAGGCCCATATCTATCTGCGTCTCATATTGACGCTAAAGGGTGCCATGTGCGTTCGATGTAGACGAAATGGCAAAAGCGTCAGTATATGACGCCTTGGGATGAGAACGGGCTGGATTATCATGATGAACAGAACGAGTAAGAATCCTAAAATTGTGTTGCATGGTCAAATAGCTGATTTTCTGCATTGTAATCCAAAAGCCAATGGGAAAATCCGGTTGCGTTTTTGTCGAAGTGGGTTGGCCTAAAAAGTCATAACTGCAGAACGTTATTGAATAAAATCAGTGGCATAGCAGCGTACTGAGATTTATAATTAACACTGACATTCTATTTATAATTGGCATGACATTTCTCTCACCTGATTGCAATGCATTCTGGGATTGCCTTTATGACAGATACATTTTGAAACATCCTTGTGGTAGCTTAAAATACTGCCTTCTTATTGTCAGGTCATTAAGTTTTGGAGTAGAGCAAATAAAATCAGATTATCAATATTTCTGAGAGACAGAACCATTAAAAACACATAATAGACTGCTGAAGGTCAGAAAATGTTGATGTAGGTGTCAGCGAACTGATATTTCTTATAATGTTTAACCTTTGCAGGAAACAGAATATTTGTGGTTAATACAGTCATGGCCAAATAGGTTAAAAATTGTAGAACACACACGCATAATAAAAGCTCACTGAGAGTACTAAGAGACTAAAGTTCTAATTTCTATTCTTCTGGCATGATCATTTTTATTAACAATCAGCATTCCATGTCTTTTTTTCAAATGTATCCACTTGTGAGAGCGTCTCCACAAAGCTCAGTTTTCGCAGGACTAAAATGCTGTCTCGTTGTGGATGGAAGGCCAAAATGTAGACAAAAATAAAGTATCTGGATTAGTGTAGATGTAGCCTTTAGCAGTCTTGTGCTGAAAATGAGGTTCTCAGGAGGTTTGTGGTTTGTCCCTCCTCAGACCACTATTGATAATTCTCACTACTGCTGACCCGGAGGAACCCACAAGCCTTGTCATTTCAGAGATACTCTGACCCACTCGCCTTGCCATATCAATTTGGCCTGTGTCAAAGTCGCTCAGATCTTTATTCCTGCATCTAACACATTGATTACGATCTTTCAAGACCTTGATATGTAGCCTTGTTAGAAGATGATCAATGATATTCACTTCAACTGTGACTGGCCATAATGTTTTGGCTCATCAGTGTATTTTTAAGGGTCATAGGAAAAGAAAAACGTAACAGCGGCACATATTCATGCATGAAGACTGTACGATGATGACAACTATTGAATCGTAGGCTATGACGCAAGTTAGTATAGGGAAGAATAAAACGTCATCAGCATGCACTACTGGTAAACAAATACAGAAAGATGAATCACACTTTGGCAATTGTGGTTTTTAATGTGCACTGAAAAAAAGAGGAGGAAGCGAAAGAGGAGAATTTTAATGCAACTTGAGGTAGCCTGAGCAGTTTTAAGTTTTACCGCCATGTCTCGTCGATCAATACGCCATTTCATGCTGCATGTTTATTGGCTAGTCAGTAGACATATAGGTCGTAGCATGAAACACACTGTGAGATGATAATGCAAAATTTATCTTTAACTAATGGCGGTCTTTGAACCTCTCTCACTGTACGACGTTGGACCACCGTTTAGGAGCCACGACCACAGAAATCGAAACGATTGGTCATCTTTCATCTGAGACAGCCTACAATCCTACAATGTGTACTGGGCATTTTGCAGGTCCCTTTCTCTTGAGCTAGCTAGCGGTGTAACCAGTACGGTGCTGTGGGTGCCGTAAGATTTCGGACTTGCTGCACAATGCTTTTCCAGGCTTTACGGCCCATGCCGATATACCTTGCTTGATTGAGGTTGATACGGTGATTCCCTATATCCTATACTTGCCTCACCCATGTTTTCTTTGGTACCATTGGCTGGACTTTCCATTGGGAAGGTTGTGTTCTCCAGAGGAATCGGTATTTGCTGTGTCTGTTCCTCTATCGTCGGTTGTCAGCTTGCATCACTGACAAAATACTTAATTCCGGATACGATCAAAATGATACTCGTATTATCTGTGGCAGGCATCGCAACTAAAACATCTTGAACTTGTTCAGGAAGTTTAATAAGTTTGAAAGTTTTTTTTTCATGGGATTTCACTGGTTTATTGGTTGATTAGTTAATTCGCTGATTGACCATGTCAGGTCTGATTATTCATCATGTTGATATAAAAGTTGCTGATATTTGTTGTTTATGAATCGGAAAAAGAAACAAAATGTTTCTTCTTGCTTGATGTTGTGTTCTCTCTCCATTGCATTGTTATAATATATGAATAGTTGAGTAAAGTGAATGCTAAGCAACTGCTCGTGTTTGTCTGCTTTTTATCCATTCCTTCTTCAACACTTATGTTTTAAAGGTCCCCTGACATTGGGGTTATCATTTTATAATGTTTTCTTGGTGTCAAGGTTGTGGTGCAGATAAAGAAAGGCTGAGGCAAATAGCTCCAATACAAACTTGTAAATAAAACAAAATAACAAACAGGTACAGGCAGGCATACGGGCAAAGGGTACGCACACAAAAACACTATAACATTAACAAGAACCGACAAAGACTAACTGAACAGAAGGAGACTAAATACAGATACAAATGAACAATAATGAGGTGAGGACAGGTGACACAGATGATGAGGGTGATGAACAGGTGGGTGATTGAGGGAGTGAGTTCAGGTGTGGAGACAAGAAGGATTCTGGGTAGTGTAGTGCAGACGAAGACAGACAGGTGCAGACGAGGACTGTGACACCTGGGTTGCCCTTATAATGTTAGTATGTTTTTTAAATCAAAAATAGTCATAATTTATAAATAAAAGGCATTTTTCCTAGCCTGAGTTTAGCCTCTGATTTGAACGCTCTGTTTGAAGGGGCGTGTCTGCTGTGGGATTCAGTGTAACCGCCCACTGCTGTGATTGGCTGACATGCTTGCATATGAAATAGCTACGTATTACATGTGAAACTCTCTCGAATACTTGTACTACAGCTATTATACGTTTTTACTAATACAGCTACCGAGATTAACGAATCGTGAGAAGTTTTCAAAGTATTTAGATCTATTCCCATCACATAAAATGTTGCCGTGATGAGCATTGAGCAGATGACAGTCTGTTGATCGCGAGACTGAAGATCTTATCATTGCAACGCAGTTTCTGCACTCTCTCTAATGCTTTCACCAATGCAAACACGATAATATACATACAGTAAGAGCTTCGTTGTGTAGTAACGTGCGTCATTGATTTCATGACGAGTTGTCCATATAAACTTGCGCTGTGTGGAAAGATTGTTCTTTGATCGCTTTCTGTATTTTGTTCACAATTTAAATAAGATTATTTTCATCCAACTAAAAGAAACGATGTGAAGTTGATATTATAGTCACTGGCTTGACTTACTGATGCATAAACCGTATTGAACAATTTTGAGTGAAAGTTTACCTGTCTGAACTGGCCAGCTCTGTATTGGCCCAAGTTGAGGAAACAGTCGTCGGTGAAATGTTAGGACCATACAAAACTTTGGGAAGTTGTGTCGGCGAATTTCCAGAGAAAATAAAATTAACCCATTGTTTCTTCAGAGGCTTGGATGAAGGAACTAAAAAATACTTTTTTTGTACATCCGGATGTTCATTTGTACATCCGAACACCGATCAACTACCATGCTTCGCTCGTTTGCAAGCCATTATATCTCTCGAGGAAAAACTCAAATCGCGCTCGCGCGTTCATACTTCCTAGCTCATCAACTCACTAGCTCATTTTCTCATGGGCGAGCCAAATTCTCTGGGCGGGCAAGCCAGAGAAAGGGGAGGTAACCTTTCCTACTTATGACTTCATAAGGAGGAGATTCAAGATCAGCGCGTCTGAGCTCTCATTTTCTCACAGGTAGAGAAAGATAGCCAAAGCTCGGTTCACACCGATTGAAAATTCTAGACACGAGGGGACCAAATACAGGCTAGGGGAACTAATATTAATGTTAAAAAACCTCAGAAAGTGAAAATTTCATGTCAGTGTCACGTGTTTAGTCTGTGTTTCTGTATTTGGGTTCATGTTTAGTGGTCATGTGTTTAGTCTTGTGGTTTTGAATGTTCTTGGTTAATTGTTCCCTGTGTGTTAATACTCTTCCCAGGTGTTTCCCATTGACCACACCCTCTCGTTATCATGTTAGCTTATTTACGCCTGTGTGTCTTGTGTAGTCTTTGTGAGTGCTTAATGTTTGTGAGCTGGTTGTTCTGTTCTGACCTTGTTTCTTGTTTCTTAGTTCATGTTTCTGTAGTTTGAGTTTGTATGTTTAATAAATACTGCAAATGGATCCTACTCTCTTGTTCACCTCAACCGGCCGTGACAGTCAGGGGACCTTTAACATTCACTTATGTTTTATCATTAATCATTTATGTAATTTGAATTCAATGCAAATTGAATTGCATTGGTTCAATGCAATATACTAAGAAAAGAGGAACTTAGCTCTGTTCCGATAAGCAACTGTAGATCAATTTCTGTACAGGTCAGTCTATCCTTTGGAATCAAACCTTGCTTCTTCACAATCTGTCTTTTCAAAGAGAGATCTCTCAAACAACTTCAATTATCTTTAGGCTAAGAATATTATACTCCGAGTGTGTTCATTATATTTTACTTATTTTATTACATATTAGAAGACATTTTAACTGCTTATTTTTTTTATTTCTTTATTACATTTTTTAATCCTGATTGTGGATGAATTAATACTCTTCGTTTATTTTTTGATTGTCTGCTGTTAAGAAATAAAATTTGACTTAATCATCTGACTGGATCTCCTCCCTGCATCAATTGTTTTCTTTGCCTGATGAAGAAGAAGAGAATTAACCTTGCAAACAACTGTGACGCTGTTTTACAAATGTCCTTGAAGAATAGTCATCGAAAATGAGCTAATGTACACTTCACGTTGACCTCATTTTTACAAGTACATAATACAAATGCGTATTATACTCATTGCATATACTCATCTTGTGGGCGGACGTGTGTACACAAGCATTTTCAGCGCCCACAAAATATCATGACATCTGACACACACTTGTCATCAGCAGAGACCTCCAACATGTTGAGCATTTCATATTCCACTCGGGCTGAGCTGTTGTGACTGACCGGACCTCACTCGTCCCTTGTTTACTCTTTCCCAGCATTTGTGCTTTCAACATCAAGAGCAGAGATGAAAGAAGACGCGCAGACTTTAGCATGCAAATTAGAGCATGGGCAGCACGGGAAGTGTCGCATCACATATAGCCATTGGTTTGATATGGTAACAAGCACAGTAAAGAGCTGATAACGCAAGACCTAACCAAATACAAGGCAAACAGCAAACCAAATACAAGGCCTCAATACAATGTTACTTGGCTGGACCTGCAAAGGTTTGTGCAAAAATAGATTTATGTTATGGTTTGTGCAATAAATCTATTAGGCCCTATATATATAAAAATATCAATATATATATATATATAAGAGGAATATCAGGCAGCTCAACTTTTCACAATTTCTAACACTTATATCATCAGTCAAAAGCCAAGAAAAAAAGAGTACTTTTTAATTTTTATATTATTAAGTAATATAATGATTAATTATGAAAACCTTTTCACTTTCAACATATTTTTTGACTTGATACTGTTGATTTGGTATCAAACCAAAGATTATATTATCAATATGCATACTGTACTTGTACTACTCCACCATTTTATTCAATGAGCACAAAATTCTGACAGGCTTGCTGCAGCTCGAGTCTAAAAGTAGATCTTGATGCAGATTAGTAGCGGCCCTCAAAGTGAAAAATTAGTCAAATTCCAGTGGCTTTGAAGTTCAGGATCACTGTGGAATTCTGTAGAAATGAAATTAGGAGCCTGAAGAAAAAAAAAATCCATGCGATTTTCCATCCTGTTTGCTGGGAGGAGGGTTTTCACACTCATATTTTGACAGAACCCAGAGCAGTTCAATAACTTAATGGGGAAAAAATACCTCCTATTGCGTTCTCATGTATTTCTCTAGATAGATACGCTATATCGTCAGGGAGCAAAGTGAGAAAGAGGAGCAAGCTGCATTTTGTGGAATGGATGGACCCCAAACCAAGCATTCATAACCAGAGAGATTAGCTGTTATTTCCATTAGGTTTTCCTCTTCTAGCTTAATGAGCTTCCTCACAGAATACCAGCTTCCAGGGAGTTGTTGTATTGTGTGACAGTGTGTACAGTTTATACTAAGCACTAATGGAGCATTGCAAAGCGCTGCTGTATAAGGAGCTCATAAAGCATCTCACGAGGCAGGTTCATTTGGGGCCTGAATGTCATTAGGACTACACAGTCGCTCATCGAAAGTCACAAACACCCAAAGCAATGCGAGAGCTATTAGAAGCAGATCCAGAAGTATTAGCCTGAAGTACATACTGTACTTGTTCTTTGCTTTGAGTATCTTTATAGGTTTGTTAATGCTTTCCAAAGTTGAAAGAAGTGACTTGGCTCAGACAGAGGAACATAAATGTTGTGTAGATCTTATATTGTGTGCAAGTTTAAATGGCCACAATTATTTTTAGAAAACTACACAGTAAAAAAATTATAGTTCATGTGTAAAAATGTGTAAAGTAATTGAAATATATAGTGATAAACAAACCATGAAAAAAATAACTGTTGGTTTAACTTAAAAAATTAAGTTACCTGGTTTGCCTTAAAATTTTGAGTTCAATGAAATAAAAAATTTGAGTTAATACAAAGAAGGAGATTGGCTTAATCAACAGAAACTCAAAATATGATGTTATCTGAACCACATTAATTATGTAAGTTGATTTGACAAAAGATCTATCTATAGATATAGATATGACTGCCAAGAAAGTTTTATTTATTTATTTTAGGATTCATTTTTGTTTTTATTTCTTTGTGTCATGTGAGTCGGAGTAAAGAGTGTTTGGCATGCTGATGTATTGGCCTCCTCTGGGAACAGACACAAAATCCTGTTTCACGCAGAATTCCTTCAGTGGAATTGCTTTGCATTTGAAATATACAATTAGTTATTCCCGTTTGGCACGATCAGAACACATTTAAATAGCCACATTTGGTGAGAGCATACAGCAGGTGGGATTCTCTCTCTCTCTGCACACCTTCCGATGCACGTCCCTAGGGTACACCTACCGTATATGCTCCTTTTTTCTGGCCCATATCATTTTGGTCATTGCTGTGTAAATTGTGCATACATAAACATTGGCTTTAAGCCCTTTTCCAGTCTGAGGTAGCCAAAGGGCACTTCATTAAATTGCTAAGGCCAGTGGTGCGCTATAAACCCAGCTGTTGGGCATGCTGAGGTCCAGTTAA
Source organism: Chrosomus eos (assembly GCA_036326025.1). NCBI lineage: Eukaryota > Metazoa > Chordata > Actinopteri > Cypriniformes > Leuciscidae > Chrosomus > Chrosomus eos. The sequence goes on from CM070838.1 coordinate 22,000,444, forward strand.
AAGCATGTTACCTGCTTCCAGCATTGACCCCTGGTGCACCCTTGCCACGTGCAATCTACAAAGAAATAACAGACCAAGCATGCAGGCTGCTCATTTTCATCTCGCTAAGTGTTTTCCTGGCAAACTGAGTCCCCCCCCCCCCCCCCCCCCCTTATTTTGCAGCAAAAGGATTAAATTTAGCTTGCTATTTTAAATAGGCTAAAATAAAATAAAAACTCCATGGCCTAAATTTGGATTTATTGATTTTGCAATTACCTTCTTTACATCTTCTCAAATCCACAAGGATTAGCAAAAGCAAAAAGAGGGAAACTACGGCTTCACATGCTTCATTACTTTCCATCATCACGTTATCATCACTTTATAAACATGGTGAATTAATCGACTGAGAAGAATAATCAGTAATGATAAACATCATCTGTCTGTTTTTGTATTATTTTATTATTTTTATTGTATTTAAGTTTAGGCCTATGTATAAATATTTTATGTCTCATATAACGTAGTTTTCCACGCAGTTGATGTGAAACGTGTGAAAAGAACACTTCATGGTATTTGTTTTCTTCTAGACTGTTAACTAGTATATTAACACTGTTTAACACACAGTGAATTCTTGATTATTTGGCTTTAAAATGTGTTATGTTCGTGATAGTGTGGAAGTGTGATATTGGAGAGAGGGAAAACACAGAGAATCCAGGTTTCCTTTAGGCAAAATCACGCAACTGCACATACGTACTCTGCTTGGTGGTAAGTTTAGTTGGAGACATAGTCTTGAGTGACAGCTCCTTTCACGAGTTCACACTTATAGCAAGGGTTAAGCATTTTTGACGAGCTGTCCGAGAGGAGGGCTCTAAGCTCGGAATTTGGCCTGAACCCAAAGTACTCCACCCATCCCAGGTTGGGATAGGAATAGTTAGAAGTGAGGAGATGGGGTGGTGGAGGGATGCTGGAAAACGGTCATAGAACAGAGGTAAGTCTGCTGTATAAATACCTCCTGATGCTAACTGAGTTTGATTAACTGAACAAGCTCCTCCCGTGTTAATTAGGCTAATTTTCTGAACGTTCTCCTCCCTAACTTTGTTAATAAAACATAATTTAACACCTCTCTATTAGTGACACTACCGCTGTTATCAGGGAATGTCTAAGAATCCATTATTAGATGTTTCCCCATACACAGGTTTCTTGTATACAAACAATACCGGATGCGCGCGCATCCAAGAGGCAAGACCGCTATATGTTAGGCCGAGTTCTGTAAAAGAACATTGCAATTAACATAGATTTTGCATTGTTTGTAAATTCTTGTCGACTCAATAATAAACTGCAATTTCAGAGTTGGATCTGTTTGTTTGCGTTTCATTTGCATATTAATATATTATGTAAAATGTTAGTTAGTTCAGTTGACTAGTAAGCTAAGTTATAATGTTAGTCATCAGGTCTCTGAATGAAATTGTCCAACTAAGTTGGTGAATCATAAAAACCTGACATACCCTATGCATTTAGGTTAGTTTACAGCAAAACAGCTTCGTGTCATCTCTGCTTCTGCTAGAATAGACGTAAAGAGTGTTGCTTTCTGCCCCTTAGATGCGCGCGCATCTATGTGATGACGTTGCACAGAAACCCGTGTATACAACAGCTAAGTGTCACTAAGACTGATAATTGATACTCTGTTACCCGGTTTCACAGACACGACTTAAGCCTAGTCCCAGACTAAAGGCCATTGCACACTGAGTCCGAATTTTTCGTATGCGTTTTTTCGTGTTCATCAGCCTAAAAATTCGTCACGCACAGAAACCTTGCACACTGAGTCCAATGCGTATTTATTAAACCTTTGCGGAAAAAAACACAAAAAATACTAAATGGATTCGTCAAGCAGTGAGGATGATTTTGTTGCCCTCTCTCTTCTTTAAAAGAGAAAAAGAAGAAAAAGAGGTTCCATCCAATCTTGTGCCGAGAGGAAGGAGAGTTTCAGCTCATCAAGGAGTTGCGCAATTATCCCGAGCGATTCAAAATTTACCTCAGAATGTCAATGGAACAGTTTGCTGCTTTGCTAGCGATACTGGAGCCACATATTAAAAAGAAGACCACCAAAAAAGACACACACACACACACACGGCCAGCAGAAATGCTGGGCATACAGAACAGCTGTATACAGGTTTGTTTATCATAGTGCTTTGTGCTGCGAGACGAAGTGTATCAACTTGTCAGATGCCATTCTGGATTGTGTCGTTCGCTTGTACGATGGGTCTGAATAGTCAAAAAACCTCTCAAAATGCTGGCTGTGGATGCGAAAAACGCAGAAAATCAAACCTGATCCGAATTTTTTTATGACGGACAAAAGTTTCGGAGGCAGTGTGCAAGCATGATTGACATAACGTGAGGTCGATTTTTTTTTTAACGTGCGAAAATTTCGGATGCGAATTTCGGACTCAGTGTGCAATGGCCTTAAAATGTATGTATGGGAACTAATACAGTCTGTCAACTGTTTTTCTCTGATGCCTATCTCCACAGCTTCAAGAATCCAGTTATTGATAACAACTCATAAATGTGTTCCTTTTAACTGGTAAATCATTAAACATCACTTACACAATATTATTTATAAATTAATTTTAAGTCGATGTTAAATAAATTAATATTTGTTAGCTGTCACGTCTGCCAGCTGAAGTGCCAATGATCACCACCAGAGGGCACTCCTTCCGTGTCCTTCGCTACCTCGTCATGAACTCCATTTCTCAGTGATTTATTATGTGTGATTATGTTCAGCTGTGTGTTATTACCTTTTTAGCGCTGCCTTTATAACTGTGCATTCACACCGGACGCGAATAGCGCGTCAAATTCGCGTCTACCACGGCTAGTTTGACGCTTGACCCCTTTGTGTTAATCCGCGCGTCAAGAGTGAAACTGACGCGCGTAAAAACAAAAGTCAGAATCGAAACCCCGTTGGCGGCCATCTTTTTTATGTTGATCGAGCCGAGTCACCGCTCTGTATTTACTCTGAATACAGCATATATTCTGAATACGAGAGCAGAACGGCGGCGTAGGGGTAATCGTTGCCGTATTTGTGTCCACCAGACCCTTCGAAGGCGAACCCAGTGTGGCGAGTTTCACCATTTGCTCGCTCCAGGAGCTGCGCCTGGATGATGGCCGCTGTCAGCGGTACTTCCACCTGTCCTGCGCCCAGCTTGATGACCTGTTGTCCCGCATCGGAGCGAGGATCACCCTCGCCCTCATCCACCTAATCTGTCATTTATTTTTGTTTTGATGATAAATGAAGCCAGCGAATTCGCGTCAAACGCGTGAATGCACAAATAACACTAACTAAATCATTCTGGCGTAACGCGCTTAACGAAGCAGACGCTTAATTCGCGCGAACTTGAGGCACAAATGAGGTGTATTCGCGTCTACCGCACCGCGCTCTACGCCTCATTCTCGCCGCAGGAATTTTTTACGCGCGTAACGCATCTTTGCATTGACTTAACATTGAAATCACTCGCGTCTGACGCGCTATTCGCGTCCGGTGTGAACGCACCATTAGTCCTGTGTTTCCACTCATTCATTGCGAAGTCTTGTTTGTGTTACAACTGCAATTCTGAGCGTTCATTCCCGGTTCCATGGTCTTGATCTTTTGCCTATTTGGATTACGTTGTTCGTTTGTGTTTCATAGAATTTGGTTTTATTGTTTGCATGTTTTTGGCCCCGTGTCTGTTTATGGATTACGACTGTGGATTACCATAAATAAAAGCTGTGTTTGGATCAACCTGTGCTTTAGAGCAGTTTTGAAACATTTGTGCAAAACGAAATTACAAAAATATATTTATCTTTTCTTTGGAATAACAAAGAAAACAATTTCTTTAAAAATATGAGACCAGGAACTTGCATTAAAAAAGCAAATAGGTTCAAATTAGGCTAAATAAAATTCTGACAAAAGGCCTGTTCACACCAAGAACGGTAACTATATTAGCGTCAACATTAACGGATGGTAACAGTCTGTTTATTGTATGCTGTATGATGCTGTCAATGTTTATTGTTTCTCAGTTAGGAAAAGCATTCTGAAAGTGATTGCAACAATATTGTTCCTGTGTACGTTATCATTATAGCTGTTGACTTCCCAATTTTCATAGAATTAGAATGATTATTACAACTTTCTAGTTATAGTTCAATAATGACAACTCTTGGAAATGTTTTAGCATTTTATTGAATATGGCAATATTGATGTATTTGGCTGACAAGATCTGCTACACTGCTGCTGTTGATTATTGCTGCTGCAGAGCAAGTTCTGCTAATATATACACAGACATGCTGCAGTGAGCATGTAAGATATGCTGCTGCTGCATAAATAGACCTACATAAATCCCGTAGCAGATCTAGGCAGGTGGAGCTGGGGGAGGTGGAGGGGTTAAAAGGAACTCTGATAGTGTATTGCAGGACTACACTGAAGCAGACAATTTAAATGTTGAGCAAGCAATCTCATTGGCTGCAGGATCAGCAGAAGCCAATCAGCTTGTGGATTGCATGAAAAGAATCAGCCTGCGCCCTAGGGTTTCATGACTGAACTAGATATTTATTGTATATTTATTGAAAACTTTCCAAGCACCTATTTGTGAATCGCTGCTTTGTAGCATTAGCATGTGGCACCTAAACGATAATGGACCACATACACACAAAAATCAATCATGTTTCAGCCACTGGAGTCTAAAGTCTTATATCTGTTATGCCGACTTGTGCTGCATCTCTCAGCTCACTCTTTTTTCACAGTTGGACTGGTTGAATGCCTCTATCCACCCACTTCACTGCTCAAGCTCCAATGTGCTAATACTTCAAGAAACGCTCAAGGCTCCTTGTTTTGCAGTTAAGGTCAATGTCAGGTCTATAAATGTTACTAGGCACTCTACGGACCCTATGATATGCACCATGGACTACAATGTCAAAGGGTAATGGTGGCTTTATAGACATGTTTTTTGTAGCATACTACATTCTACTAGGAGAGTCACAGAGAGAAAAAAACAGATAAGTCCCTCTTTCCCTCCTTACATTTACCTCTAGAAAGGCAGAAAGCGAAGGGATCTATAATTGGTGAGAGCTTGAAAGGGTACATGCTCTGAAGCTGCCACATGCCTCAAATTAATGAATTAAAGATGAAAAAAGAGCCCATCTCTCTCCCGCTCGCTCTCCCTTTCGTTTTTCTAAAGGCATATTCTCTTAATTGGTCCTTTTACAGCCAGCAAGGGCTCCTCTCTTCGGCTTTCATTTTATCAGAGGTCTGTTCGGATTGACTGCGCCAGCGGTGAAGACCAATCTCATTCAAGCGGTCATGGGGAAGTACAGTAACACTGTGATCACTGTAATGCTATCAAAGGATAGAGACGCATGCCCTTAGAGAACTTCTCAAAAGAAACCTATAAGAATAAATTACTCTTTGGAAATGAGATGAAGAGTTGGACCAGCCCTTTCTTAACCTTTTTTTCCCTACTTGAAATTGTTGTGAAATATTTTTCACCCAACCATGTTTCACACGGCTCAGAGGTGCATTTCGCAAAGGTATATTTAACCAACTATGGTCGCAAGTTCCGTCGCGCTCACCACAGTTTAACAAGTTTACCAAAACCATAGTTCCACAGAACATTCGCAAACAGCATCTCAAAGTTGTGTGGTTAGAAACGACAGCTTTAAACCTGTGGTTGGAAGGATTGTTTCCTGTTTGCATGACATGTGGACTTAATAAATTCTTACCTTGAGCAAAATAAGCAAGCAATATATATCTTTTATTTCGAATATATGCAAATGAAATACAATACAAGATATACAAGATTTAATTTTTTTATATATATAAATAACCATTTTGAGAGGAAGAGTAAAGGGTCCTTCCGTGTCAAATCAACCAAATTTTAGAAACATCCCTACCCTGGCTAAAATGTTTGATTTTGTAAAAAAAAAAAAAAAAAAAATTCTGTTTATGTTATATTTTATTCAGAAAAAATATTAACAAAATTCACTGAATGACAAAATTCACATTATGTCAATATATTGCAGCAGACTCCGGTGTGTATCATGGGTGAAAAGTCAGCACTCTGAACGTTTGAAGCATGTGTGTGTTGCATCTGCCCTTCCTTCCTGTACCGCCACCCTCTCATCCACTTTAATCTCAAACAGAAGAAACCACCCCTGCCACTATGGCAACCGGTGCAAATAGAAGAGCAATTCATTTCCAGACATTGCAACGCAAGTTCACCGTTACTGATTGTGGGAGCTTATGGGTCAATGACATGATAAAGAAAGAAAAAAGAAAAGTTTAAAACATGTGCCAGTCTCACAATCTGTGGTGTTTTTTTCTTTTGTTTTCAAAGACTTAGTTTGTATTTGTCATTCCTGTGTTTGCTTTCTGTTTTCTTCTATTGCCATGTTCCTCATTTCTTCATTAGGTCACGTATATACAGTACACTGCCCGAAAAAAAAAGTCTATGATTGGATCATTGTTGCTGTGATTATTATGTTTCTAGCATGCTATATTTTGGCAACAGTTTTTATAATCTAACCCGATAGAGTGTGTAGCTTTTCATTTCTACATCACAACATTTATTCTGGACTCATGATATATAACCTTGTCATAGAAAGGACAAATTTGAATATAAAATCTGATATTTTAAGATACTTGACATTGTTGTTATCTTTAACTAATCTAAACATTATTTTAAAGGGTACATATTATGGCATTTAAAATGTTCCTAATGTTGTTCTGGGAGTCCCCAACAACAGTTTTACATGCATGCAATGACAAAAAAACACTTTTGTTGTCTTATAATATGCATTTATTTTTACCCGATTTGCTCAGCGATTCCCAAATGATTCGTTTGACAACTCATTTTTCAAACCCCGCCTTCATGTGACGCTAATCTGCGGTGATTGGTCAGACGACCCAGTCAGTTATTTTTCGCGTTAACCCAAAGCTTAAACATATTGATAAAGCACTGCAGTACTACAATACGCTCTATTCTTTATGACAACTCCAATAACAACGACAAACATTTTACAAATTAAAAAAACACACACACACACACAGCTTGGAGACCTAAGCGCTGAGCGTAACTGACACACACACACACACACACACACACACAGACACACACACACACACAGCTTGGAGACCTAAGCTGCGTTGAGCGTAACTGACACACACACACACACACACACACACACACACACACACACACACACACACACACACACACACACACACACACACACACACACACACACACACACACACACACACACACACACACACACACACACACACAGCTTGGAGACCTAAGCTGCGTTGAGCGTAACTGAACACACACACACACACACACACACACACCACACACACACACACACACACCACAACACACACACACACACACACACACACACACACACACACACACACACTTATTGAGCATGCTACAAAACCCATAAAAGCAACAATTATTAACAGTACTTACAGGTTGTGGTTCGGAGGATGAAGCCGATCGAAAATAAACTTGGTACTGAACGTTCCTTCAGTATCAACCGACTCGCGAATCCATGAAAGCATTTATTAGGCCGCTGTCAGTAGCCTAAAAGAGGCCTAGAAATAGGGTTTCGTTCCACCACGTGGGGCACTACCTAATTTTTTTATATTTAACATCAGAAATATATAGAGATTCCTTAGGAAAAAGTTCTCCGCACACAACCTTGCAGTTTTTGAGAAAAATGATGCTAAAGGTGCCCATTTTGAAATAAAGGGAAAACATAGGGAATTTTGCACTTTCAATCCTGTTTATCATATAAACCCAAAAATGGCGAATTACCACTTGAGGTACAAAATAAACCAGTTTGAAATGTGTGAAATACCTGAAGTTGCTGTCTAGGCACAGTAAACATGATAAGATTATCAAGAAAACTTCTACTGTAGCATTAACATCCCAATTACTTCTCATTATGTTGTTCCAATTCAAAGGTAATATTTGAGGTAAAATCTGAATAACAAATAGAATTCAGCCAAAATATAATATATATTTAAAAATAACACATTTAATGGTGAATTGTCAATTCCCATACGCGAGCAGTAACTGCACTCTATGCACTGTAAAAAATATTACATGCTATCTACTTAAAAAAATTATGGTAACACTATTACACGTATTATATTGGAGTAGATTTTAATTTTTTTTTTTTTGTGTGTGTGAAATCTACCCGAATAAATTAAGTAAAATTTCCTAAATTATTTAGTCTATGGCACATGAAGAATTTAATATTATTAGTTGAATGTGCTTTTTTAATTTAAGTTGCCTCACAAATAAATCAAGCAGAATTTACTCGTTTGTATCAATAAAATTTACTTTATAACATTTACTGCATTTTTCAGGTTAAGATAATAATGACTACATAATGCACTTGTTCTCTTACGAGAGTATCTCTCGTACTGCGTAATATCTTACGCTATGGGGAAAACTCTTTTCCACGAGATATTGAAGCCAAAAATTATCCTTAATTTTTTACTAATGTAAAACGCTTTGCAGCAGCAAGCAGACCTAGGCGAGACAGCTCGCGCGCCTATTGGCTGCTCTGCGGCAATAGCAGCAGCCTATCGAGAGAGGCTCTGCGTGACGTCACGACGAATGGGGGCCCTTCGCGCCCATATCGTCACGTCCCGCCAGAAAGGGCGTGGTCTCGCCCTATATCTAGGCTCGATAGCTGCTCTTACGTCGATTTTCATCTCTTCAGCGAAGCCTCCCGCATCGCTGGATCCAGAGTGAGAAGCCGCGCCGTCGACCTGTAGCCTTCAGCGGGACGTGCCATTGAGTCTGGAGTCGCTGGCCTCGCCGCCTTCAGCCGCCGTACCTGCTGTGCTTTCCGGCGTTATATCCTTTCCTCTGCATAGAGTGTGTGTGTGTGTTTGCATATCTGCTTTTTTCCCACCCCCTCTAAAAGAGCGGCGTCTTTTTAAAGATGCCTTCCTGTGGTTCTTGCCGAGCCCCACTCAGCGACGAGGACCGACATGTCATCTGCGTGTCCTGCCTGGGTGAGGATCACGCGGCCATCGCGCTCGCTGACGGCGGATGCCATCACTGCGAACGTTTGCCTATGGTGACTCTGCGGACTCGCCTAGCTTCGTTCTCCGAGCCCGTATCCCAGCCTGCCGTGACGCCGCGTCGCAAGAAGCGCCGCGCCCAGCGCGCTCCCGAGCTATCTCCAGCCCGCCAAAGCTCGCCGGTTTGCCCGCCAGCTTCGCCGGCTTCGCTCGAGTCGCTCACCGACGGACAGCGGCCGCCGTCCGCCGCCGCGTCCGCCATCGAGTTGGACGACAACACCGAGGCGTGCTCTCTCTTGGCTTCGGATAGCGAGGATTGGGCGAGCTCTGTGGACCTCCCCTCCGCTAACGCTCCCCGCCAACCCTCTGGGAAGAGAGCCGGCATTGAGTCTGAGCTGATGCGTCTGCTCACCAAGGCCGTAGAAAGCATCGGCCTCGATTGGGAGGCACCCACGCTGCCGCCGCGCAACAGATTAGACGGGCGCTTTCTCGGCAAAGACGAGGCTCCGTCAAAATCTAGGCCCGCGCCCTTCCTCCCGGAACTTCACGAGGAGGTTGCAAAGTCGTGGAAGGCCCCCTTTTCCGCCAGGATGCGTACCTCTACCTCCGCGGCATTCTCCGCTGTCGACGGTGCGGGAAGTAGAGGCTACCTCGCCATTCCTCCGGTGGAGACGGCTGTCGCGTCGCATCTCTGCCCGCCCTCTGCGGGACGGCGGGTTCAGACGACGCTCCCGTCCAAAGCCTGCCGAGTGACATCATCGCTGCACGGACGCGCTTACACCGCAGCCGGGCAAGCAGTCTCAGCGCTGCACACGATGTCTATTCTGCAGATCTACCAGGCAGACCTCCTCCTCAAGCTGGACGAGGAGGGACCCGGTGCTATCTGTGTGGCGGACCTGAGGAGCGCTACGGACCTCGCTCTACGCGCTTCTAAAGCCGCTGCGCAAGCCATGGGGCGGAACATGGCCTCTCTCGCCGTCGCCGAGAGACACTTATGGTTGACGCTGTCTGAGATGACGGAAGCCGAGCGCTCTGTGTTCCTCGACGCGCCCATTTCCCCGGAGGGCCTGTTCGGAACGGCCGTCAAGGACTTCGCGGACAGGTTTGTTGAGGTGCAGAAGACTTCTCAGGCTATGAAGCACTTCCTGCCGAAGCGCTCGAGCTCCGCTACAGGCCGCACCAAGCCGCCTGCTCGCAGCTCTCAGCCCCAGCCTGCACCGCCCTCCGCCGCCGCCGCCTCACAGCGCCGCCAGGCCCGGGATCAGAGACCGCGGTCTCGCTCCGACGGACGCCGCCCCCCTCACCGCGGGCCCCGGCCGAGGATTGAGATCAAGCCCGAGGCCCCAAAGTCTTCCTAGCCGCTCTAGGAAAACGACGGTGTTCAGATCCCGCTGCGGCCGGATTTCCACCAAAACTTCTCGCTCGTTCAGCCCCATGCGTTGTGACTGTCCCAGTGTATTTTGCAGTGAAGCAGCCGGTGTCTCAGCCCGCTTGCCTGCACACAAAAGCTGTTTTTACGGCTACCCAGATAAATCCAATAAAGAGTGTATTTTCTGGTGTTCCGGCCTCGGCCGATGGTGTTATGAGTGTTGTAAGAATGCCCACGCCCCAGTGCCCATTCCCACACCCAGACACAGCCCGCCACGGTGCAGGGCTCGCACAAATAAAATCGACTCCGGTCGATTGTGCAAACACTGTAGTGAACGCGCCCATATCCCCATGCCCGCTTACACTACACGCTGCGTGTCCCTCGGTTTCTGTAAAAACGAAACCAACACACATTCAGTCGGCCCTAAACGACAGTGTTTTCAGTGTAGCAAATGTGCCCGTGGTCCCGCCCCACATTTCCTCACAGACACGCCGAATCCCACGGGATTCGCCCCGCTCTCTCTCTCGGCGCTACCCGCCTCAGAGGAGATGAGCGCGGCCAGGCTGCCCGCTGTGATCAGCGCGCCTCCCGCCTCGAACGCCGTAAACACGGCGCTGTGTTCCCAGCACACACGGGCTCTTGTGCCGCCGCTTTCCCCGCGGCCAGAGCCCAGATTTCATTCTGCCCCTAGCTATTCACGCGGATGCGTGGTCAAGGCTTCCCGGGGTATCAGAGTGGGTGCTGAACACTATAAAGAGAGGCTATTCGCTACAATTCGCTCGACGCCCTCGCCGCTACGCGGCGCGCGTCGAAACTACGGTGAAAAGCGAAGTATCTCATCTACTTCGAGCCGAGATAGCGAAACTACTGAGAAAAGGGGCTATAGAACCATTATCTCAGGCTCAGAGCGAAGGGGGCTTATACAGCAGATATTTTCTGGTACCGAAGAAAGATGGTGGGCTCAGACCCATTCTAGATCTGAGGCTGCTGAACAGAGCGCTCGTGAAACGCCAGTTCAGGATGCTTACAACCAGGAAAATCCTCGCGCAAGTGCGCCAAGGAGACTGGTTCATGTCAATAGATCTGAAAGACGCGTATTTCCAAATACAAATAGCGTCCCATCACAGGCGATTCTTGAGATTCGCCTTCGAGGGCCAGGCGTATCAATACACAGTCCTGCCGTTCGGCCTGTCCCTAGCACCCCGTACGTTCACGAAGTGCATGGACGCGGCCCTCGCTCCCCTGAGACTTCGGGGCATGCGAGTTTTGAACTACTTGGACGATTGGCTGATTCTAGCTCGTTCACGAACGGAGCTCTTAGAACACAGGGCCGCATTACTCGAGCACCTCGAGGAGCTGGGCCTTACAGTCAATTGGGCGAAAAGCTCACTGCTCCCCAGTCGGAGGATTTCCTTTCTGGGAACAGTGTTAGACTCGCTATCCATGACGGCACGCCTGTCACCAGAGCGCGGATTGAATATTCAGCACGTCGCGAAATCCTTCCGCCACGGCTCTATAGTCCCGCTCAGAAGGTTTCAGAAAATGCTGGGTCTCATGGCCTCAGCAGCCTCTGTACTCCAGTTGGGCCTGCTCCGCATGCGCCCACTGCAGCTATGGCTAAAAGCACGAGTTCCCCCCAGGGCATGGACCGCAGGTCTGTTTCGCCTCAGGGTCGACCTTCAGTGCATTTCGGCTCTGAAACCGTGGAAAGCGTCCGACTGGTATCAGTCGGGCGTGAGTCTGGGGATCCCCTCAAGTGTGAAGGTGGTGTCTACGGACGCCTCCACTTCGGGGTGGGGAGCGCTGCTCGAGGGCAGACCGCTGGCTGGCCTGTGGTCAGTGCGGGAGAAGCTCCTCCACATAAACTGCTTGGAATTGATAGCAGTCGACAAAGCGCTAAGGCGCTTCTGTCCCCAGATAACAGGCCACCACCTATTGGTCCGGTCGGACAACATGTCAGTGGTGGCATACATAAATCGCCAGGGCGGCGTCAGGTCCCGAAGCCTTTACAGGCTGACGGAACGCCTCCTGGTCTGGGCTCAGCACAACCTGCTCTCGCTGAGAGCGGCGCATGTGCCTGGTCACCTAAATGTGGGACCAGACAGGCTGTCCAGAAACAACGTTCCAGCAGGAGAATGGTCTCTGCACCCGCAGACGATCCAGCTGCTGTGGGAAACGTTTGGCAAAGCGCAGGTGGACCTGTTCGCGTCCCAAGAAAACGCTCACTGCCCGAGATTCTTCTCGAAAAGCCGGGACGCGCTGGCCCATGTTTGGCCCCGCCGCCCCCTTTATGCTTTTCCCCCTGTCTCACTCCTGCCTCAGGTGTTGGAGCGAATCAAGAGGGAGGGATGCCCAGTGCTACTCATAGCTCCGCTCTGGACAAACCAGTCGTGGTTCCCTGTCCTGATGCAGCTGACCATCGCTGCTCCATGGCCTTTACCGCTGAGGAGAGACCTCCTCTCTCAGGCGGAAGGCTCGATTTGGCATCCTCGCCCGGATCTGTGGTCCCTGCACGCATGGGCCATCAACGGGTACCCGCTGACCTCCCAGAGGGAGTGTTAAACACGATCGCGCAGGCTAGAGCCCCGTCTACCAGACGGCTCTACTCCTCGAAGTGGTCTGTGTTCTCTGCTTGGTGTCAAGCACAGGGCTTTTCACCTGTAGACTGCGGGGTTACGGAAGTGCTTTCCTTCCTTCAGGAGCTACTGGATAAGGGCAGGTCCCCTTCCACGCTCAAAGTATACGTGGCGGCCATAGCAACGTTTGCAAAAACGGTGTCTGGCCAGTCACTAGGAAAAAGCGACTTAGTCGTGCGTTTCCTTAGAGGAGCTCGGAGGCTAAACCCTCCCAGGCCCCCTTCAGTCCCGACATGGGACCTTTCCACGGTCTTGGAGGCCATGAAAGGCGCCCCATTCGAGCCAATCCAGTCGTCAGACATGAAGCACTTGTCTTTCAAGACAGCGTTTCTTATGGCTCTCGCTTCAGTGAAGCGCGTAGGGGACTTGCAAGCGCTCTCAGTAAGCGCGTCATGCATGGAGTTTGGACCTAACGACTCTAAGGTCATACTCAAACCAAAGCACGGTTACGTGCCGAAATCCCTCAACACACCGTTCAGGGCCCAGGTGATTTCCCTGTCTGCCCTTCCGGTTCTCAATGAGGAGAAGGACGCGAGTCTCCTTTGCCCTGTCAGGGCACTAAGGGCTTATGTGTCCCGCTCGTCTGGTTTCAGACAGACTGAGCAGCTTTTCGTTTCGTTTGGCGGCCGTACTAAGGGACTTGCCGCGTCGAAACAGAGCTTATCCAGATGGATAGTTGGTGCCATAGCGCTGGCTTACACTTCTAAGGGCCTTCAGTGCCCTTTGGGTGTTAGAGCGCACTCCACGAGAGGCATGGCCTCCTCGTGGGCATGGTCTAGCGGGGTTACCCTGCAAGATATTTGTATGGCCGCGGGCTGGGCCTCGCCGTCTACATTTATAAAATACTATAATCTGGAGGTCCCCGCCTTACAAGCTAAGCTTTTGGCGGTATAGAATTCAGTGCTATCTGCCCGCTGTGCGGCTCGGATACTGAATTTGGCCTGTGTATCGCTCACTGACCGGTACAGCAGCTCATTTAAAAATTGACACACTTGTGGCCACCCAGTTCAGGCTGAATGTTCACCCTGACGGTTTGGTTATTGTCATATGATTGGCCCCTTTCGGAGGCTATTTACAGGGAATGATGCTTCTAGCCTCTCTTCCCTCACTCTCTGTGAGTTTATGGTGATTATGCACTATATGCGCCCCGGGCTTCGGCCCCTGGGTCTTTGGTGTTGGATCCCTACCAGCACGGCGTGTTGCATTGTGTTCCCCATAGCGTAAGATATTACGCAGTACGAGAGATACTCTCGTAAGAGAACGTACTCGGTTACTAACGTAACCTCGGTTCTCTCTAGAGAGGGAACGAGTACTGCGTATCTTGCCGTGCTTGGAATACGCTCTGGTTCGCTTCGGCGATGAAAACCGACGTAAGAGCAGCTATCGAGCCTAGATATAGGGCGAGACCACGCCCTTTCTGGCGGGACGTGACGATATGGGCGCGAAGGGCCCCCATTCGTCGTGACGTCACGCAGAGCCTCTCTCGATAGGCTGCTGCTATTGCCGCAGAGCAGCCAATAGGCGCGCGAGCTGTCTCGCCTAGGTCTGCTTGCTGCTGCAAAGCGTTTTACATTAGTAAAAAATTAAGGATAATTTTTGGCTTCAATATCTCGTGGAAAAGAGTTTTCCCCATAGCGTAAGATATTACGCAGTACTCGTTCCCTCTCTAGAGAGAACCGAGGTTACGTTAGTAACCGAGTACGTTATCAAACATGCTTTTATTCTGTATTTTTTGCACGAATAAAACAAATCTATATAAAATGTAAGACAGCAGTTTTAAGATATGAAAAATAAAAGCAAAAAAATGCTAACATTTTCCATGTCATTGAGAAAAAGTCATTTTGTTACACAAAAACAAGTGCATACAAATTTCTGTTGGAAAAGTCACATTCTTGACTAAAACTTGAGAATAACTTGTAGCAGAACATATAAAATAATTTGTACTTGCTGAAAGCTTGTACGTAGAACAATATTAAACGTTCATCAATGCAGTTTTATTGCATTATTTTTCACCATAATGCATTGTCTCAATCTAAGTCATGAGTTTGTTTTTAAGTGTTAGTAATTTCAGGGAAAACTTGCAAACATCCAGTTCCAAGAAGAGCTTCTGAAAGGCCTCAAAAGTGTGCCTCAGTTCTTTCGGGTACGTGAGGTTTAGTGCATACGTGAGTCCAAGAAGAACAGCACAGGCTCTTGCCAGATTTTCCAAGCCAGCCACGACTTGCATCCCCTCCAAGATGATGCTGAAATCCTCCTGAGAATCCCTCTTGCAGACGGCAATTTTCATTATAAAGACAACTACAAGACAACTACAAGTAAACCATTATAGTTTATTTTCTTTGTAATCACTGAAACTGAAAAACATTGTTTCAGTCGACCACAAAGACAAAGACTGTCACAATAACATAAGTACAGTTTCACCAATGACAGAGGGTGTATTCAGGAAGAAAAAATAAAATAAATGTAAAATTACATTTGGTGACACTATTGTAGGTGTCAGGGTTGCTGCAGGTAGCTGAAGACGAGGACACGGGAGCTTCAATATAATATATTTAATTAACAAAATGAAACTTCCAAAATCAAACAGGAACAAAATAACACACTCCAGGACTTCAGGGGAAACACAACCATACATAGACGACGATCAACAAACACTGAGGGAAAACACAGGGCTTAAATACACAAGGAATAATTGGATAATTAACAGAACACAGGTGAGAAAACTGAACACAAACGAGGAGCGGGAAAACTTAACAGGACTAAACCAAAATCACAAAGACAGGGGGAAACGATCTCAAAACATAACTAAGGCTACGTTCACACTGCAGGGCTTAATGCTCAATTCCGATTTTTTGAAAAAATCCGATTTTTTTGCAAGGCCGTTCACATTTCCAATTAAATGCGACCTTTAGTGATCTCCTGTGTGTGAACGTGAAATGACCCAGAAGTGACCCGCATGCGCAGAAGAGTACTCAACGGTCAACGACGTCACTTGCTGTTTGCGGAAGTACCTAAACATGAATGTCAACAGTGGAGCTCGTTTAGCAATATTAAAGTTATTTTCCCAACAGAGCCAGCACAATTACAATCTTTTCGTTTTAAGAAGAAAATTAAGGAGGAGAGCGTTTGAGCGCCTTCGATTAACTCACGGAAAGAGACACGTCTGCGGCGGACCATAACAGTGCAACACGTTGGAGTGTATTGACAGGTGCGTGCTATCGGTGCTATCGTACGATAGCTAACTTGTTTATCTTCTCATTCCCGCCTACTTCAACGCAGAATTATGACGTTTGTCGCATATCAACGGCGTGCGGGTCGGATACATGCGACCTGGCCGTTCAGATTGAGGTCGCATTTCAGAAGATCGGATACGTATCGGATTTGGACCACATACCCAAGTGGCCTGGGTCGCATTTGAAAAGATCGGATCTGTGTCGTTCAGACTGTCATGAAAAGATCGGATACAGGTCGCATAGGGGCAAAAAAATCGGAATTGGGTCGTTTCAGCCTGCAGTGTGAACGTAGCCTAAACACACTGAAACGTGACAGTACCACCCCCCTCCCCGAAGGCGCGTCCTCGCGCCGTATAACATCCAAAGGGGTGGGAGGGTGGGCGCCCTGGAGGCTGAAGAGGGCATGGTGCAGGTCCGGGAAGCCTCCAGGGCGGAGCAGGCTGTGGGCGTGGCCACGGCGGAGTAAGCTGTGGGCGTGGCCATGGCGGAGCAGGCTGTGGGCGTCGCCAGGGCGGTGCAGGCTGTGGGCGTGGCCAGGGCGGAGCAGGCTGTGTGCGTGGCCAGGGCGGAGCAGGCTGTGGGCGTGGCCAGGGCGGTGCAGGCTGTGGGCGTGGCCAGGGCGGTGCAGGCTGTGGGCGTGGCCAGGGCGGAGCAGGCTGTGGGCGTGGCCAGGGCAGAGCAGGCTGTGGGCGTGGCCAGGGCGGTGCAGGCTGTGGGCGTGGCCAGGGCGGTGCAGGCTGTGGGCGTGGCCAGGGCGGTGCAGGCTGTGGGCGCGTGGCCAGGGCGGAGCAGGCTGTGGGCGCGTGGCCACGGCGGTGCAGGCTGTGGGCGTGGCCAGGGCGGAGCAGGCTGTGGGCGTGGCCAGGGCGGTGCAGGCTGTGGGCGTGGCCAGGGCGGTGCAGGCTGTGGGCGTGGCCAGGGCGGTGCAGGCTGTGGGCGCGTGGCCAGGGCGGAGCAGGCTGTGGGCGCGTGGCCACGGCGGTGCAGGCTGTGGGCGTGGCCAGGGCGGAGCAGGCTGTGGGCGTGGCCAGGGCGGAGCAGGCTGTGGGCGTGGCCAGGGCGGAGCAGGCTGTGGGCGTGGCCAGGGTGGAGCAGGCTGTGGGCGTGGCCAGGGCGGAGCAGGCTGTGGGCGTGGCCAGGGCGGAGCAGGCTGTGGGCGTGGCCAGGGCGGAGCAGGCTGTGGGCGTGGGCTGGACGGTCTCTGGCTGGACGGTCTCTGGCTGGACGGTCTCTGGCTGGACGGTCTCTGGCTGGACGGTCTCTGGCTGGACGTGGCTGACGTGAAGCTCTGGCTGGACGTGAAGCTCGGGCTTGGTGGGTACTGTGGGGTTGCAAGGCTCCGTATCTGCCAACCCCACCGTAAAGGTTGAGTCATAAAATAACAGGGCCAACTCCATGTAAAACTCTATGCTCCATTGCGGATCATAGCCCACCCCTGAAGAAGATCATCAGGCACACCGAGTCCATTGAAGTTTCATTGTACAGTTCAATAAAGTCTCTCACGTAATCCTCAATGGGCCGGTCTCCCTGACGGAGGCGCATGATCTGTGCTGCTGGATTCATCGTTGTGGTGAGTTCTTCTGTAATGAAGCGGGAAGAATGGAGCAGAGAGCGAATCCAACTGCAAGCACGTTTAATATTAATCACAAACAAAAGACACTCAGACCAGGAATAACACGACAGCAACCATTACCACATAACAACATTAAGAACTCACAAAGACTGAACTGAAACACAGGGCTTAAATACAAGGGAAGACAAGCTAAACAAGATAACAAGGGGGCGTGGTAAACCTGGAACACCTGGGAAGACTAATCAACATAACGGGGAACAGCTGAACATGGGACAAGACACATGGCAGGAACACATGACAAACAGGGAATCACATGACAGACGAAAACAAGGAACAAGACACAAAACCCACACCGTGACAATTGACTGCGTATTGAGACATATAAAACTGTTTAGCTAGATTTTCAACCAGTCAGCATCGAAAATGTAAGTAGGTCACAGCCAAAATCAAGCTAATATCACTACGCACATGTAAACATGGAGGAGGATAAGCAGCGCATCTTCATCTGATAGCGGCGATCAAGCTCGTTTAACACCCGTAAAGTGTATTCTTCATGTCGGAAAAGATGGTGGGAAAGGTCCGCAGCCCTTTACTGAAGTCCGATGGGAACAAATCAAGCAATGTGCGAAGGAATGGCTCAAAACGTCGGACACTACGGAGCTAGCTATTGATCCCATGCTGCAGGTAAGTTACTTTTATAACATATCAATATTTGTTCATTATTTTTGGGTGTTGCTAATTTACAAACTTCCCGATCAGAATCCCGATAAAAACATCGACATGATGAGAGACGTTGTCCTCCGTTGCTTGATCTGTTATCTGGGTGAAAAAGAGGATGACCTTATCCAAGAGTACAATGTAAGGCCTAGAATTATTCTATATATTTATGGTGTTTTGAGAAATGTATTTGTACATTGTTTTTATTTATAAAAATAGAAATGCAGCTTAAACAATAATCTTTTTTCTAATTAAATTATATAAAGCTAATGTGAAAATATTTAACACAAAATAGATTTTTGGCAGCTAGGCTACTATATTAAAAAAGGTAACACTTTATTTTGATGGTCCACTTTAGACATTCTACTGACAATAAGTAGGTGCAACTACATGCTAAATTACTCTATTAACCCTAACCTAGCAGTCTACTAATACTCTGAGTTAGTTGACATGTAGTTACTATACAGTTAGTAGAATGGCATATAATAGTAAGCATTTTCCAGAAAGATGTAGGCATGCCTGATAAATAAATATACTAATTTGGTCATAACAGCACTGCCTGTTGAATTTATAAGGGCTATAATAAAGAGGTCTTGACGCTTCAGTGCACTGTCACGTCCATAACGTTTTAAAGGTTTAGTTTATTTAATAATCTTCAGAATCATTTCAGACAGTCTTCTTAATGTGAAAACACAGCCATTATGCATCAACAAAAGTGCCATGATGGTTTGATTGTTGATTTTCCAAACTTATTCTATGTATTTCAGACGCGTCACATCCATAACAGGGTTTTTGTCACATCCATAACGCTGGGTTTTCCTCATAATACACTTCATAAAAATATATATATTTAAACATTGATATTTTTATGTTCAGCTAAGACCCCTTCATCATGTGGATAGCAATATTTATACATTGGATTTAAAAGTTCACAGACTTTAAAGGAAATCGAACAGTATACCAAAAACTCTGTCATTTCCCGTCACATCCATAACGCATGCATATTTTCCTTTTTTGGGGGTGTTTAAATATATTTTAGAAAAACATATTTTGCCTGTCAATTCCCCAGATGGGGTGCTCTGAGAATATGCATTTCCAATTTAAATATTGTAAGAAGTTTTTTTTTTTTCTGAGACATTTCACCTGTCATTATGAGTTCAAATGTCACATCCATAACGCTGGAATTGCCCTTCCCTCCCCCCTACTGTCACGTTTCACTGGCCCTCATTTATCATTCTTGCGTAGAAACAGGCGTATATGTTGGCGTAAGATTATGCTTACACTCCTCTCACCGCCTGATGTATGAAGCTGTGCGTACCTTTGAAATCCTGGTGTACGCAATACCTCTCCTTGATAAATGCAGCGGCTGAAAACGATCGTCATTAGAATAACACGCCTCTAAATATTCAAGTCTCCGCTTCCCCCACGCCCTCATTTTACGCCATGGACACACGGAAGACGGCAAAGAAGAGAAACTTCTCCGACGTGGAGATCAAATGACCTATCACAATGCATTATTTTACAGCACGTGTTTTGAAACAATTAGCATTTAATATCGTATCATGTACAATAGTGATGATGATGTGATGTGGAGTAGCCTACCATTCATTCACATTAATAATTGCATGTCCATTTGTAATATTCTTATTCTTATTATTATTCGTGTTCGCATTTATGAGGAAAAAACAATGATACGGACATGAGCGCTCTAAAAGCGGCACTAAAATATATTTTAAAACTTTCACAGAGACATCAAACATAAAGCACAAAACCTTTCTTTAAACTGAATTTCGTTTTGTATTAATTGTATCTTAATTTTAAACAATGTTTCGTCAACCAATTAGGCCTACCTGGATTTAACAAATAGGAAAGTAAATAGCAGATGATATGAAACGGAGGACGCGTGAACTGAGCTCATCTCATAAATAAACCGAAACTCAGCGTATAAGGTGCCTCAGACATGTCTACTTTTAAACAGAACAATTCAAAACGAAAGAAAACAGACTGCAGACTGCTCTCTGCTTATGTAATCTGAAATGTGCATTTCTCTCTGGCGCGTTCACTACTGCGAAGATCGCGATTCAGCATCTCAACTTCATCTTTGCAGCCGACACAAAGAAAACACTTCTTTATTAATAAACAATTAAAATATCTCCTTGCTATATTTTACATATTCATAATCATTACTTTTGCCGGTTCTTTGTGACAGATTTTTACACTGAAGTTTATAATTAGCCTATGTTGTTGTTGTTGTTTTTTTGTCATATGTTTTAGTTTGTCAGCGCATTTTGTGGTGTTAGGAATTGTGTTTCTGCGCATTTCCGCACTAACTCAAACGTGCGTACACCACCTCCTGAGCTGGCGTGGGATTTGAGCGTGCCGTACGCCAACGTCCATATTGATAAATCTCAAAGTCACCGTGGTTTAGGGTGTACGCCAGGTGTACGCTCGAAATTTGGTGTACGCACTTTTGATAAATGAGGGCCAGTGTGTTTAGTTATGTTTTGAGATCGTTTCCCCCTGTCTTTGTGATTTTGGTTTAGTCCTGTTAAGTTTTCCCGCTCCTCGTTTGTGTTCAGTTTTCTCACCTGTGTTCTGTTAATTATCCAATTATTCCTTGTGTATTTAAGCCCTGTGTTTTCCCTCAGTGTTTGTCGATCGTCGTCTATGTATGGTTGTGTTTCCCCAAGTCCTGGAGTCTGTTATTTTGTTCCTGTTTGATTTTGGAAGTTTCATTTTGTTAATTAAATCTATTATATTGAAGCTCCCGTGTCCTCGTCTTCAGCTACCCTGACAGAACGATCGACCTTAAAAAAAAAGAAGATGGAGAGCTGGAAGCAGGCCTTCGTGGGAACCCGGATGGCCATATTTCGCGGGACCCGTGGAGGTCGTAATAGGGGATGTGATCGAGTTCTGGTGGTCCCGAGTCCAGTATGGCCTGAGCCCATCGCATGCCCGCCAAAGCCTGAGCCCATTGCATGCCCGTCTGAGCCTGACCCTTTTGATGACCTTCCTGAGCTTCTTCCCCCGGAGACCGTCCAGCCAGAGACCGTCCAGCCAGAGACCGCCCAGCCAGAGACCGTCCAGCCAGAGACCGCCCAGCCAGAGACCGCCCAGCCAGAGACCGTCCAGCCAGAGACCGTCCAGCCAGAGACTGTCCAGCCAGAGACCGTCCAGGTCACGTTTGCCCTGCCAGAGATGCAGCTCGTCACGTCTGCCCTGCCAGAGACGCTGCTCGTCACGTCTGCCCTGCCAGAGACGCTGCACATCACGTTCACTGAGCCGGTGTCCCCGGACAATATGGCCGCCGCCGAGCCAGTGTTTCTAACTGAGCCTGCTCCAGCTGATGACCCCATAGCTACCCCCAGGAAAATTTTTTGGGGGGGCAGTAGGTCACCGCCCTGGCCGCCCGAGGGGTCTTCACCGCCCTGGCCGCCCGAGGGGTCTTCACCGCCCTGGCCGCCCGAGGGGTCTTCACCGCCCTGGCCGCCTGCACAGCCTGCTCCGCCCTGGCCGACTGCACAGCCTGCTCCGCCCTGGTCGCCCATGCTCCACGGCCCAGGTCCGCCTTGCCATACCCCGGTGCTAGTTCCCGGTGCGGGCCTGGCCCTCCATCCCTCCCCCAGACCGCCTCCACTTCACCACCCTCCTGAACTATTGTTTTTTGTTTTTAGGGGCGTCGGGAGCCGCCCATAGGGGAGGGGCTATGTCACGGTGTGGGTTTTGTGTCTTGTTCCTTGTTTTCGTCTGTCATGTGATTCCCTGTTTGTCATGTGTTCCTGCCATGTGTCTTGTCCCATGTTCAGCTGTTCCCCGTTATGTTGATTAGTCTTCCCAGGTGTTCCAGGTTTACCACGCCCCCTTGTTATCTTGTTTAGCTTGTCTTCCCTTGTATTTAAGCCCTGTGTTTCAGTTCAGTCTTTGTGAGTTCTTAATGTTGTTATGTGGTAATGGTTGCTGTCGTGTTATTCCTGGTCTGAGTGTCTTTTGTTTGTGATTAATATTAAACGTGCTTGCAGTTGGATTCGCTCTCTGCTCCATTCTTCCCGCTTCATTACAGAAGAACTCACCACAACGATGAATCCAGCAGCACAGATCATGCGCCTCCGTCAGGGAGACCGGCCCATTGAGGATTACGTGAGAGACTTTATTGAACTGTACAATGAAACTTCAATGGACTCGGTGTGCCTGATGATCTTCTTCAGGGGTGGGCTATGATCCGCAATGGAGCATAGAGTTTTACATGGAGTTGGCCCTGTTATTTTATGACTCAACCTTTACGGTGGGGTTGGCAGATACGGAGCCTTGCAACCCCACAGTACCCACCAAGCCCGAGCTTCACGTCCAGCCAGAGCTTCACGTCAGCCACGTCCAGCCAGAGACCGTCCAGCCAGAGACCGTCCAGCCAGAGACCGTCCAGCCAGAGACCGTCCAGCCAGAGACCGTCCAGCCCACGCCCACAGCCTGCTCCGCCCTGGCCACGCCCACAGCCTGCTCCGCCCTGGCCACGCCCACAGCCTGCTCCGCCCTGGCCACGCCCACAGCCTGCTCCACCCTGGCCACGCCCACAGCCTGCTCCGCCCTGGCCACGCCCACAGCCTGCTCCGCCCTGGCCACGCCCACAGCCTGCTCCGCCCTGGCCACGCCCACAGCCTGCACCGCCGTGGCCACGCGCCCACAGCCTGCTCCGCCCTGGCCACGCGCCCACAGCCTGCACCGCCCTGGCCACGCCCACAGCCTGCACCGCCCTGGCCACGCCCACAGCCTGCACCGCCCTGGCCACGCCCACAGCCTGCTCCGCCCTGGCCACGCCCACAGCCTGCACCGCCGTGGCCACGCGCCCACAGCCTGCTCCGCCCTGGCCACGCGCCCACAGCCTGCACCGCCCTGGCCACGCCCACAGCCTGCACCGCCCTGGCCACGCCCACAGCCTGCACCGCCCTGGCCACGCCCACAGCCTGCTCTGCCCTGGCCACGCCCACAGCCTGCTCCGCCCTGGCCACGCCCACAGCCTGCACCGCCCTGGCCACGCCCACAGCCTGCACCGCCCTGGCCACGCCCACAGCCTGCTCCGCCCTGGCCACGCACACAGCCTGCTCCGCCCTGGCCACGCCCACAGCCTGCACCGCCCTGGCGACGCCCACAGCCTGCTCCGCCATGGCCACGCCCACAGCTTACTCCGCCGTGGCCACGCCCACAGCCTGCTCCGCCCTGGAGGCTTCCCGGACCTGCACCATGCCCTCTTCAGCCTCCAGGGCGCCCACCCTCCCACCCCTTTGGATGTTATACGGCGCGAGGACGCGCCTTCGGGGAGGGGGGTGGTACTGTCACGTTTCAGTGTGTTTAGGCTACGTTCACACTGCAGGCTGAAACGACCCAATTCCGATTTTTTTGCCCCTATGCGACCTGTATCCGATCTTTTCATGACAGTCTGAACGACACAGATCCGATCTTTTCAAATGCGACCCAGGCCACTTGGGTATGTGGTCCAAATCCGATACGTATCCGATCTTCTGAAATGCGACCTCAATCTGAACGGCCAGGTCGCATGTATCCGACCCGCACGCCGTTGATATGCGACAAACGTCATAATTCTGCGTTGAAGTAGGCGGGAATGAGAAGATAAACAAGTTAGCTATCGTACGATAGCACCGATAGCACGCACCTGTCAATACACTCCAACGTGTTGCACTGTTATGGTCCGCCGCAGACGTGTCTCTTTCCGTGAGTTAATCGAAGGCGCTCAAACGCTCTCCTCCTTAATTTTCTTCTTAAAACGAAAAGATTGTAATTGTGCTGGCTCTGTTGGGAAAATAACTTTAATATTGCTAAACGAGCTCCACTGTTGACATTCATGTTTAGGTACTTCCGCAAACAGCAA
This sequence comes from Chrosomus eos, assembly GCA_036326025.1. Taxonomy (NCBI): domain Eukaryota; kingdom Metazoa; phylum Chordata; class Actinopteri; order Cypriniformes; family Leuciscidae; genus Chrosomus; species Chrosomus eos. Next base: position 22,024,896 of record CM070838.1, read on the forward strand.
GTGACGTCGTTGACCGTTGAGTACTCTTCTGCGCATGCGGGTCACTTCTGGGTCATTTCACGTTCACACAGGAGATCACTAAAGGTCGCATTTAATTGGAAATGTGAACGGCCTTGCAAAAAAATCGGATTTTTTCAAAAAATCGGAATTGAGCATTAAGCCCTGCAGTGTGAACGTAGCCTTAGTTATGTTTTGAGATCGTTTCCCCCTGTCTTTGTGATTTTGGTTTAGTCCTGTTAAGTTTTCCCGCTCCTCGTTTGTGTTCAGTTTTCTCACCTGTGTTCTGTTAATTATCCAATTATTCCTTGTGTATTTAAGCCCTGTGTTTTCCCTCAGTGTTTGTTGATCGTCGTCTATGTATGGTTGTGTTTCCCCTGAAGTCCTGGAGTGTGTTATTTTGTTCCTGTTTGATTTTGGAAGTTTCATTTTGTTAATTAAATATATTATATTGAAGCTCCCGTGTCCTCGTCTTCAGCTACCTGCAGCAACCCTGACACCTACAATAGTGTCACCAAATGTAATTTTACATTTATTTTATTTTTTCTTCCTGAATACACCCTCTGTCATTGGTGAAACTGTACTTATGTTATTGTGACAGTCTTTGTCTTTGTGGTCGACTGAAACAATGTTTTTCAGTTTCAGTGATTACAAAGAAAATAAACTATAATGGTTTACTTGTAGTTGTCTTGTAGTTGTCTTTATAATGAAAATTGCCGTCTGCAAGAGGGATTCTCAGGAGGATTTCAGCATCATCTTGGAGGGGATGCAAGTCGTGGCTGGCTTGGAAAATCTGGCAAGAGCCTGTGCTGTTCTTCTTGGACTCACGTATGCACTAAACCTCACGTACCCGAAAGAACTGAGGCACACTTTTGAGGCCTTTCAGAAGCTCTTCTTGGAACTGGATGTTTGCAAGTTTTCCCTGAAATTACTAACACTTTGGAAAATCAACAATCAAACCATCATGGCACTTTTGTTGATGCATAATGGCTGTGTTTTCACATTAAGAAGACTGTCTGAAATGATTCTGAAGATTATTAAATAAACTAAACCTTTAAAACGTTATGGACGTGACAGTGCACTGAAGCGTCAAGACCTCTTTATTATAGCCCTTATAAATTCAACAGGCAGTGCTGTTATGACCAAATTAGTATATTTATTTATCAGGCATGCCTACATCTTTCTGGAAAATGCTTACTATTATATGCCATTCTACTAACTGTATAGTAACTACATGTCAACTAACTCAGAGTATTAGTAGACTGCTAGGTTAGGGTTAATAGAGTAATTTAGCATGTAGTTGCACCTACTTATTGTCAGTAGAATGTCTAAAGTGGACCATCAAAATAAAGTGTTACCTTTTTTAATATAGTAGCCTAGCTGCCAAAAATCTATTTTGTGTTAAATATTTTCACATTAGCTTTATATAATTTAATTAGAAAAAAGATTATTGTTTAAGCTGCATTTCTATTTTTATAAATAAAAACAATGTACAAATACATTTCTCAAAACACCATAAATATATAGAATAATTCTAGGCACTTACATTGTACTCTTGGATAAGGTCATCCTCTTTTTCACCCAGATAACAGATCAAGCAACGGAGGACAACGTCTCTCATCATGTCGATGTTTTTATCGGGATTCTGATCGGGAAGTTTGTAAATTAGCAACACCCAAAAATAATGAACAAATATTGATATGTTATAAAAGTAACTTACCTGCAGCATGGGATCAATAGCTAGCTCCGTAGTGTCCGACGTTTTGAGCCATTCCTTCGCACATTGCTTGATTTGTTCCCATCGGACTTCAGTAAAGGGCTGCGGACCTTTCCCACCATCTTTTCCGACATGAAGAATACACTTTACGGGTGTTAAACGAGCTTGATCGCCGCTATCAGATGAAGATGCGCTGCTTATCCTCCTCCATGTTTACATGTGCGTAGTGATATTAGCTTGATTTTGGCTGTGACCTACTTACATTTTCGATGCTGACTGGTTGAAAATCTAGCTAAACAGTTTTATATGTCTCAATACGCAGTCAATTGTCACGGTGTGGGTTTTGTGTCTTGTTCCTTGTTTTCGTCTGTCATGTGATTCCCTGTTTGTCATGTGTTCCTGCCATGTGTCTTGTCCCATGTTCAGCTGTTCCCCGTTATGTTGATTAGTCTTCCCAGGTGTTCCAGGTTTACCACGCCCCCTTGTTATCTTGTTTAGCTTGTCTTCCCTTGTATTTAAGCCCTGTGTTTCAGTTCAGTCTTTGTGAGTTCTTAATGTTGTTATGTGGTAATGGTTGCTGTCGTGTTATTCCTGGTCTGAGTGTCTTTTGTTTGTGATTAATATTAAACGTGCTTGCAGTTGGATTCGCTCTCTGCTCCATTCTTCCCGCTTCATTACAGTCAATATAGTGCGCCAATAAAATACACTTTTCTCATTAACTGCAGGATAATGTGCGGAGAACTTTTTGCTTGGATACCTTTTATTAACTTTGAACATTTTGAGCAAAAGAAAATGTAGTGCCCCGTTTGTCGGAACGAAAGTGAACGATACAGCTCACGTACAGCGGCCTATATGTTTGTAAAGGAATCCTCATTAAAATAACGCAAACACAGCTCAAGGTGGCTATACTTGTGTGGTATAGTTGTAAATATAAACTCTAGCCTGATTCTTCTCATGTCATGCTCGTCTCTGGGCAGTGAAAAAAAAGTTCGCTTTTGATTCGCACTTCTCGTCGACATGTTGTTTTCACTGTTTTCTGGCGCGCGCAAATGAGTGGGCGTGTCTTATTCAAATAACTTGTACAAGTGACGTACGAAAGTTAGAGAAAATGCATTGTTCGTCTATCGATTCATATCAGCGACTCAGAGTCGACTCTTATGTCACAGGTCGGGAGGGTCGACTGGGTCTACCCCCTCCCTTTAGAATATACCACTGAGGAGCAGACCAGAAACCAGGCGGACAAGGAGAGTAAAATGTAACAGGCTTTATTGATTAAAAGAATTTGTATATCCTAATTAAAATTCCTCCTTCCTCCCCAGCATCCAGTGGCCGCCGGGACGTCGGCTGGACGACAGGTGGGGACTGGGTCCACTCGACCCCCTCGGACTCTTCGGGTGCCGAGGCTCTCGGCAATGGAGGGAACGCGGACCTGACCAGCAGGTAAGTGCTCTAAGCACGACTTATCCTTCTCGGACTCTGAGCGGACTGTCCTCTTCTCGACCTCCCAAGTACAGAAGTTTACAGCGGTGAAGAGGAGCGTCGACTGGACAGCCGGTAGGGACTCCTGGTACGGTAGGTTCTTTCCTCTGCAGGGGATGCAGAAAGCTTACGGCTGTGGAAGGAGCGTCGTCTGGACAGCAGGTGGATACTTCGAACACGGTTGGTTCCTTCCTATACAGGGGATGCAGAAAGCTCACGGCTGTGAAAAGGGCGTCGACCAGACAGCAGGTGGGTACTTCGAGTACGGTTGGTCCTTCCCTATACAGGGGGTGCAGGAAACTTAGGGCTGTGGAAGGGGCGTCGACTCGACAACAGGTAAGTACTTCGAGTCCAGTTTGTTCTTTCCTATACAGGGAATGCAGAAAGCTCACGGCTGTGAAAGGGGCGTCGACTAGACAGCAGGTGGGTACTTCGAGTACGGTTGGTTCTTTCCTATACGGGGAATGCAGGAGGCTCCCGGCTGTGAAAGGGGCGTCGACTAGACAGCAGGTGGGTACTTCGAGTACGGTTGGTTCCTTCCTATACAAAGGATGCGGAAGCTTACGGCTGTGAAAGGGGCGTCGACTAGACAGCAGGTAGGTACTTCGAGTCCGGTTGGTTCTTTCCTATACAGGGAATGCAGGAGGCTCACGGCTGTGAAAGGGGCGTCGACTAGACAGCAGGTAGGTACTTCGAGTCCGGTTTGTTCTTTCCTATACAGGGGATGCAGAAAGCTCACGGCTGTGAAAGAGGCGTCGACTAGACAGCAGGTAGATACTTCGAGTCCGGTTGGTTCTTTCCTATACAGGGGATGCAGAAAGCTCACGGCTGTGAAAGGGGCGTCGACTAGACAGCAGGTAGGTACTTCGAGTCCGGTTTGTTCTTTCCTATACGGGGGATGCAGAAAGCTCACGGCTGTGAAAGGGGCGTCGACTAGACAGCAGGTGGATACTTCGAGTACGGTTGGTTCTTTCCTATACAGGGAATGCAGGAGGCTCACGGCTGTGAAAGGGGCGTCGACTAGACAGCAGGTGGGTACTTCGAGTACAGTTGGTTCTTTCCTATACAGGGGATGCAGAAAGCTCACGGCTGTGAAAGGGGCGTCGACTAGACAGCAGGTGGGTACTTCGAGTACAGTTGGTTCTTTCCTATACAGGGGATGCAGAAAACTCACGGCTGTGAAAGGGGCGTCGACTAGACAGTAGGTGGGTACTTCGAGTACGGTTGGTTCTTTCCTATACAGGGAATGCAGGAGGCTCACGGCTGTGAAAGGGGCGTCGACTAGACAGCAGGTGGGTACTTCGAGTACGGTTGGTTCCTTCCTATACAGGGGATGCAGAAAGCTCACGGCTGTGAAAGGGGCGTCGACTAGACAGCAGGTGGGTACTTCGAGTACGGTTGGTTCCTTCCTATACAGGGGATGCAGAGAGCTCACGACAGTGTTGATAACACAGAATGCACGTGGCGTTCGATGGGGGACACTCGGAACAGCAGATCACTGGACTTCCTCCGTTCTCCAGACAACATCAACGTTAAATCAGAACACCGCAAGCTTTTAATTCCACCGTCGCTTAATCTCTTCTTCAGCGGTTCCAAACTGCACACAGGGCAAGGCCGATGGGCACGTGACAGAATTTGGTATAGTAAGCATGCAGTAGCTTCACTTCAAACACACACGGTGAGCACAGCATCAACTCACGTCACTCTTAACCACTCTGTGAAATATAAGGCCACAGCCCACCTCCTTGTTCTGAACAGCAGGGACAGTAAGACGGAAGAATATATAGTGATCTCAATCGTGCATCATCACAGCTGTCTTCTCATTACGGTGTCTAGACTCCGGTTCCTAGATCGCTTCTCTTCATATACAGTGTCTTGGTATATAAATCACGTATCATACGGCCAGTAAAAGGTTTGCACTTATCTCTACCCAGGCAGGGGACTTGATGTTCCCAAGGCAACTTCTCCTCTGCTTCTCTGTTCCACTCCACCAAATCTTTCGTAGCGGATTCCCTTCCGCGGATCTATCTCGCCAGTCAAGTTGTCCCACAGAAACTCTCAGCCTTCCTCGACGGAACAAGGTCAGGACACAGCACCCGAAAACCGAACACAGAACACTGCACTGAACTTCACTGCACTGAACCACCCGCTTGGTCTCCCAAAGCTTGGTCTTTATGTGTTTCAAGCCGCTGTGTGTCCCAATCACCAAACAGCCCCTTGATGCGCCGCACCTGCTGTCACTCTGTCATCAGCGGCTGCTGTTGCCATGGTAGCGACGCATATCAGGCTGACTGGGTGTTGCGTCGAGAGCGCTCCGGGCGGAAACATTCCTCCGTGGAATATGTAGTTCCGCTGCTGGTTCGTCACCTTGTGACACTTACTTTTGAGAGACAATAACTTTGTATACGGTGAACTTTCATATTTAAAACTTTGCAGGATGTTTTCGTTCACTTAGATCTATGTTACACACTACATGAAAGGTAATTTTCAAAATTCCATGATAGGTACCCTTTAAAGCTGCTGTCCGTAACATTTTTAAGTTAAAAATAATCCAAATTAATTATTTAAAAAAAAAACATCTTCAGCCAGTGTTCAAAACTATCTGCTTGCCATAGCTAGATTCAAAACGGTTAGCTTGTAATAATGATTTTAATCCCAGTGGTACTGGTGGGTTTTCGCGGGAAATTCGAGCATGTCTTTGCGTCATTGCGTCACATCCGTACACATAAAGAAGGAGTTTCGGCTAGCCGGCTATTCTGCGCGTGAGGAGATGTAGAGATGGGCTTTTCTCGCAGCACTTTACATGATTAAACTCATGGCAGATCCAGAAAGATCCAAACAACAATCATCAGTGTCAACTGCAGATTAACCAGTTATAAAACCCAAAAGACTTTGGATTTAAGGTGGAAAGAGGCAGGAACCTTCTCATGCGAACACAAGGATACACATTGGTGGGGCTTTTGAAAGGTGCGTGAACTCCCGGAGGTGTTCGAAACGGAAGAAGAGACGTCTTTTTCTCCTGAACAAGTAAGACATTTCAATAGTTCAATCGTGTAACCGTACGTTTTCTTAATTCACACAGTTATGGAGTTTCCTTTGTTGTGCCTTTCTCGTTTGCTAGCTATTACGGAGAATATGATTTCTGAACTACACAGGTAATCATAAAACACATTAAATAACATTAGTCATGCAATGCTGATGTTGTTAACATGAACAATTTGAGAACAAATTTAAGTAGGCTATGATTTGCACGGTTGCTGTAAATCGCGCTGATTAAATCTAACGATCGCTTGTCATGTCGAATGCTTTTCCCCCTTAGTTGATCAGAACAAAAATGGATGTTACTTACTTGTTCAGAAGACATTTTCCGGTGAAAATTCTTATGTTGGTCAAGCTTTCAAAACGTGAATCTGTGATTCTGAATGACAGTATCCTCAAAACACTGTGTTCATCCGCGCTGTTTCATGCCGATTTACAACCCACGTAAAGATTATAATTCCGCGAATCACTGCAGTTACAGATTTCGTACAGAGATGGCGACAAAAAGGGAAATTGCTACGGACTGCAGCTTTAATTCAATTAACTAAACCTGAAATAAAAAAATATAATAAAATATTTAAAATAGCACTGATTATGTATTATTTATTTCAAAATTAAATTTTGCTTAATTTTGCATATATATACATTTATTTTAGAAATGAAAAACATGCTCATCACGAAACAGTTGCATTAAGAATAGTAATTTGTTGGTTTTATTTTAGTCATTTATTCTTTGTATAAATTAATAGACATGGAAAAAAGAGCATCATTTCATTGACAGTTTATTTTTTCAGTGTAGATCTGAAATTTCTGAAAGTCTGTGTTGGCAATATGGTCATATGGTAAATAAACACAATGTCAAAAACGGCTGCCACGCAAAGCTTACAGTAACATGCCACTACAATATATAAACGAGTTTCTGTGGCATCCTTTGACTATTTATATTCATGGCAAATGATGGTAAACTCTAAATATATAGTGTTGGGTTTGCAATAAGTAAGTGCTATACTTTTACTTACTACACATTCTTCTATAATTCTACAATCTAACAGAATTCAATAACTGTCCTGATCTATATGTGGAAATGACAACTATAACAAGGCATGCTTTTTCGTTACATTGCTCTTATAAGAGGGTAAGTGTCAGGGCACAATGAAAGAAATTTTAATGGAGGAAAATTAGATGCCTTTTTTGAGCCACTCATTACTGCCTAATTGCAAAGGCTGTTACAAATGGCAAGACAAACTAGAATTACCTGCTAAAAGCTCAATATTCAATGAAATAGTTTTGGCGAGAGACAGAACATTTCGTTAAAGGTTAGAATTTCCTAAGTCAAAAGTTCTTGGTCTGTATGAAGCTATTAATCTGAAGATAGTACTAGATGGATACTTGTATCATTTTAGCATCCTCGCCTTTTCTGTTTCAGTGGTTTCACTTTTCATCCATTTTCCGCTCTGACACCAACGAGCATCGATTTTCATCAAGAATTAAGTAGCTTAAAAGGTATCACTCAGTACTTCAATTCTAGCCTTCCCTGGAAAGACATCTTTCACTCTGTTTGCTTAAAGCCGACCTGTGTGAAGGATTTGATTATAGTGAGGACTGCAGACGTTCTGTATCAATGGTAAAGCGTGAACTACAGTTTGGGGATAGTTCACTCAATTTAATTCTGACATAATTTGTTCAACCTCATGTTGTTGCGAACCCCTATGACTTTATTTCTTCCGGGGAACACAAAAGGAGATGCTGTGAGAAACTTTATTGGAAATGAGAAAAATAAATATTTAAGAAAACTAAACTTAAAGATACCCATATTGCTCACACTTTAGATTAAGGTCCCATTCTCACTATTAACTAATTATGAACTATTACTGTCATGGCACAGAGGGAAGCAGACAGGTAAGTGATATAAACAGGGTCTTTATTGAGCAGAGGCACGGAGTGGAACAGCAATGGAGACTGGTGAGTATGTGGCAGAGTATCAGAGTTGAATGATGAACTTAGCTGAATGTTAATCTTGGTCTGTTGATTGTAGATGGTTGATTGTAGATTGTCACGTCACATTTTAGTATCGCCTCAGCTTGCCTCAGCTCACTCAGAACCTCGCCGGAGGTGGTACGAAAAAAAGTACCCGAAAGCAGGTACAGGTACAACTTTTACACAGTGGAAAACCAAACAAAGGCGAGCCGAGTCGAGTCGAGTCGAGCCGAGGCGAGCTGGTACTGTGTAGTGGAAAAGCGCCATTAATGTACCGGGATATATCCTGAGTCATGGTGGGCCACCAGTAGCGTTGACGTACGAGCGAGAGGGTACGTCGGCTACCTGGGTGTCCTGAGCCCGGAGATGTATGAGAGGAATCCAGAAGGGGCAGGCGACAGGCTGGTGGAACGTAGAGGAGCCCTTCTGGACCTCCCGGCGGAGCAGGGTTGGAGCGAGTAGCCTGGGTAGTTTGCTCATCGATGGACCATTGAATAGGACTGACGATCATGGCTGGAGGGAGAATAGGTTCGGTAGAAGAATCTTCACGATCAGGTTGATGAAGATGTGATAAGGCATCAGCCCTACAGTTCTTATCTCCAGGTTGATACGAGACGGTGAAATTGAACCTGGTGAAGAATAAAGCCCACCGGGCTTGACGTGAGTTCAGTCTCTTAGCTTCCTGCAGATTTTCAAGGTTTCGATGATCCGTGATGACCTCGAACCGGTGCTGTGTTCCCTCCAGCCAGTGTCTCCACTCCTTCATAGCTAGCTTAATGGCGAGCAGCTCACGATTACCAATGTCGTAGTTCTGCTCCGCCGGGAATAGCTTTTTGGAATAGAAGGCACATGGATGGAGTCTTGGAGGATCACTCTGCCGCTGAGAGAGGACCGCTCCGACCCCAGTAGAGGAGGCTTCAACCTCAACGACGAATGGGAGATCTTGATCTAGGTGGACCAGGATCGGAGAGGTTTGGAAGGCCTCCTTGAGTTGTCAAAATGCTTCTGAGGCTGAAGGGGTAAAGGACAGAGATTTAGGCCGGCCCTTGAGTGAAGAGGTAAGAGGTGAACTGAGCAGGCTATAGTTGTGAATAAAACACCTGAAGTTAGCGAATCCTAGGAAGCGTTGGAGCTCCTTGATGGTAATGGGTTGAGGCCAGTTCCAGATGGTATCCACCTTCCCTGGTCCATCTGGATGCCATGTTGGTCAATGACATAACCCAGGAAATGTACGGAAGTGGTATGGAACTCGCACTTCTCCAGCTTAAGGTAGAGATGGTGATGGTGGAGCTTCTCGAGGACCTGCGTCACATGGAGGCGATGTTCAGCCAGGTTCCGGGAATAGATGAGGATGTCATCAATATAGACCACGACGAATCGTTGGAGGAATTCCCAAATTATGGATGAACACCTCATTCATATAGCCCTAGAAAACCGAAGGTGAGTTGTTCAGGCCATACGGCATGACCCAATATTCGTAGGGTAACGAAGGGTGTTTTCCACTCATCGCCTCAGTGTATACAAACGGCTGTATGCGCTCCGCAGGTCCAGCTTGTAGAAGATGCGAGCTCCCGTAGCTGTTCCAGAGCTGCCGGAACCAGGGGAAGTGGATAGCTGTACTTTACAGTCTGAGAGTTTAGGTGAAAGTAGTTGATGCATGGCCTCAAGCCTCTATCCTTCTTTGCCACAAAGAAGAAGCTTGAAGCGGCAGGGGATGTAGATGGTCTGATGAACCGTTGTTGAAGTGCCTTCTCCATGACCTTCTGCTCTAGGATGGACAATGGATAAATTCTGCCCTTGGGCAGAGTAGCCCCAGGTAGTAGGTCGATTACACAGTCCCATTGCCGATGTGGTGGAAGTTGGGTTGCCAACCGCTTACTGAAGACATCCTGGAGACATCCTATTCTGGAGGAATTTCCACCTTGTGATCCACCTCCGGGCTCTCAACAGTGGTAGAATTGAGTGAGTGTGATGGTGGTTCCGGAGTAGCGAATGAAGGAGAACGAGGCTTTGAAAAACTTTGAACAAAGGAGAGACAGAATTGGAAGCAGGTATCACTCCACTGCAATACTTCCCCGGTGTTCCAGTTGATATGTGGTTGGTGTTGTGACATCCACGGTTGAGGTCAGCGGTGGATCCTTCCAGCACCATGAACGTGATCTCCTAGGTATCTCCATGCCTATGCAGGCATCCGATGCAGAGCGTCAGTGTGGGAGAGAAGTACCGGATATGACTACGACCCAGCGGCATCCCTTGGATGGTGTGAATCCTCAAATTCTGAGAGCAGCGGGTTCAGGTACTGGACGACTGACGGTGCAGAGGGTGAAGGATACACAGCGGGGTTCAAGAGAGAGCAAGTGGAGAGACGTTGAGCAATTTGGATGGTCTTTTCTCACTAGCGGCAGCTAGAGTCCGGAACTGGAGAGCGTAGGCGCTGACAGAATTATTGGCTTGGCATACGTTGAATAATTGGTCATGAACGGATAGTTCCGAGGCAGTTTGTCCAAACACTTCTTTAAAGTGACAGAAGAAAGCTGAGAGTGAAGTGACGATTGGGGCATTGGATTGCCACAGTGATTTAGCCCACTGTAGGGCGCCTCCAGACAGCAGCTAGATAGATATATACTTTATTTATCCAGAAGGAAATTCAAGTATCCAGTAGCATACGGAGACATACATGCATTAAACATACATAAAACCTATATTAAGATAAAATAAAATGAACTTAGCCACAGTAAAAAAAAAAATAGTGCAAAACAATAGAAAGTGCAAATGGAGTGCAGATGGAGGTAAACAGTCCAGATGGAGTGCAAATGAAATTTTTGCAGATGTTGAAGGACCCCAGTCTTCTCAGGAAGTACAGACGCCTCTGCCCTTTCCTGTGGAGAGTGTCCATATTTGCTGTCCAGTCCAGCTTCTCATCCAGTAGCAGCTATTTATAGATATTTATAAGTCCTAACCACCTCCACATCAACCCCCTCGATGGGCACAGGCTGGAGATGACAAATGTTTCCCTGACACGATCGGTGGTGAACTTGTGAGACTGCATCTGAAAATACAGGGAGCACTGTAGAAGAAACCCGCTGCAATCCTCCGCCTCTCCGGTGAATGTCGTTGGCCGGGCCATGGGTCTAGTAGAGGCAGCAGACGAGGCAGTAGGTGCTGGGTACAGGAGTGAATGATGTGCGGCTTGAATCAGATCGGCTGGAACGGCAGGTGGATTCTCAGACGTAGAAGGTTGAAGGGAAAGACGAACTACGTGAATCAGATGTGCAAACGGATCGGTGGGACGATCCGCTGCAGTGTCCGTGGGGCTCTGCATGTGGTCTGGTCTTCTGTCACAGCAAATAGGGAAGCAGACAGGTAAGTGATATAAACAGGGTCTTTATTGAGCAGAAGCACGGAGCGGAACAGCAATGGAGACTGGTGATTATGTGACAGAGAATCAGAGTTGAATGATGAACTTAGCTGAATGTTAATCTTGGTCTGTTGATTGTAGATGGTCAGAGAGGATGCGGCAGGCTGAAGGCGGAAGCCAGATGACGGATGTCAGAAGATGGCGTTCGGGTAAGAAATCCTTGAAGCAGGTAATCATGGGAGGGTATATCTGCTAATAAATAACTACACTGTAAAAAATGATATGATCAATAAGTTATAACAACATATGTTTTGACATTGCTTTAACTCATCAAAATAAGTTTAACAATTTTAAGCGTAACTTATTTTAAACAGCCGGTTTCAATACAAACTTCATAAATAACACCATCTTAGCAAGTGCTGCAATTTTTTCTCCATTTATACTCCTGAGGAATGTGTAAGAATTCCCAAAGGATTGGGGGTATTTTGGGTTGCGCTGAGAACGATTCACTGAATGACGCATCGTCTGTAATCTCGATGAAATTGCTGGAAAAAAAAAATTAGGAAATTGCTGGAAAACTCTGGAAATGTTTCTATTTTTCTTCTCAGACCAGACATGCAAAGCGGAATTTTGCATTTGAGTATGTAGCGCTGCCATCTCAAATAACGACAAACTACTGGGACGAATTTCGACAGCCCAGAAAAATTTCAATTCATGCTCTTTGGTGTGTATCGTGGGTGAAAAGTCAGCACTCTTCCTTCCTGTACCACCATCCTTTCAACCAGTTTACCCGCACCACTGCCCTTCCATCCAGCCTGATAATGAACCGGTGTGTTTGCCTGTTTAATCAGCCTCTAACAATTTCACTCATTTGGCTACTCAAACAGAATTCATTTCGAGACAGTGCAATGCAAGTTCACTGTCACTGACTGTGGTAGCTTAAAATACTCTTTTAAAAATGGAAGTTTAAATCATTTGTCAGTGTCACAATCTGTGGTGTTTTTTATTTTGTTTTCAGTTAGTATCTGTCATTTCCTGTGATTGTGTTGATTGTGTTCTTCTAACCCTAATTGTTGGAGTGTGTAGCTTCTCATTTTTTAAACAACCATGTAGGAAGAAACATCATGGCTACATTCCAGGATGACAATGTCTGGTTCAAACTGTGACAGAATGGTTGTGAGAAGCATGAATAATCATTTTCACACATGAATTGGCTCCTCCGAGTCCAGATCTTAAATTCATTGAAAGTCTTTGGGATCTGCTGGAGGAGACTTTACAGAGTGCTGGACTCTTGCATTGACAATACAAGATCTTGACCAAAAATGTATGCACCTTTTAATGGAAATAACATCACAACATTTATTCTGGACTCAAATATATAACGAATATTATGAATTGTTTGAGGAGCCAAAACACATGACATTTTACAACCTGACGTAACCTTGTCATAAAAAGGACAAATTTTCATATCAATTCTTATATTTTTGTGTTGTTGACCTTGTGTTGTTATCTTTAACTAGAACTAAACATTATTTTCATTTTCATATAAACATTAAAATAGCACTAAAACATGTCTTTTTTTAAAATGTATATAAATATATTTGAAAATGTAATTTTGCTTTTACATTTTTACTTTATGCCTCCTACAAATAGCAAGAATTTATTTTAGAAATAAAAAACATGCTCATCATGAAACATTTGATGTTTTTATTCATTTATTTGTGTATAAATGGATGCAGAAAAAAACAGCATAATTTCATTGACTTGGACAGTTTATTTTTTACTCCCTTTAAATAAACACAATGTCAAATACTGCTGTCACGCAAAGCCTACAGAAACATGCCATTACAATACATCAAGCTTGCCAACATGTAATGCTCATTTATCTTTTGGCAAATCTCTTAAATGATATATAAAAATGAAGAAAACATGCCAGAGCCCAGCATACTAACTGACAGCTGTGAAATAACAAACCGCATTTGTTTAAGTGCACTGGCTGTTCACCACAGGACCCCCTTGAGGATCTGAAGATGTACAGAATCAGATCATAAACGTGACATAGTTTTGCCTTTGAGTGGGTTCTACTATGTGACACATGGAAAATGAGCGAGAGAGGGGCTCTTTAAGTTCTCGGATGTGCATTAATGATAATTCCATTTCACCAACCTTAATGGGAACAACAGAGGGTTTCCTAATAAGTGCCATGGTAACCTATCCATTAAGACGAGATGAACACGACTACCTTCCAGAAGAAATGCTACAGATGTAATGACAGTACAAAATGTGTGCATTACAAAATAGAACAGAGATATAAGGCATAATGAGAAATGCTGTGAATTAACTGAATTATATGAAATGAAGTGACAAGTGAAGAAAGTTTAAAGATAAGCACAACACTAAAGGAGAAAAAAATTAAATAAATCAGATGACAAATCAAAATCTTTAAGGAAGTGGCACTATCGTTACTGTCTGCACTCAAAATATACAGTCATCAGTGTTAACAAGTCCGCGGTTTTCCCTCGGAATTGGGCTAGTATTACTGTTGTCGCGGGTGGTTTATTTTGTCTACGGGTTAAATGGAGTACCAGGCCCCACCAGAATGTGTTTTTTACCCACAGGAAGCAAGTTTTACACCCCGGAATGTGATTTTTACCTTAGGGTGCCACACACACCCGGGAATACGATTTATTACCTTAGGATGCCCCACCACCCCGGAATGCATTTTTTTTATCCCTCAGGAAGCGGAACGCGTTTTTTACCGCTGAAAAGCAAGTGAGTTTTACATCCCGGAATGCAATTTTTACCTTCAAACAATTTAAGGTAACAGTAACAGTCAAACACGTCCATCAAGCACATGTTTGCATAGAAAAACAATGGAAAAGTAGTGCAATGGAATGAAAAAACAAAACAAAGTGTAGGGCAACAAAATGAACAAATATATTGCATGGTGATACATGCTCGCTCGTCAGGTTGTTATATCAACCATTGAACCACACCGGATGACAGTGACTGAGGGCAAATACAGGCACATGTACAGCATGTTAATAAAAACAAAGATTTCAAATATTCACACTGATATACAGTATGTTTTTGGATCTTGTTTTTGGATGGACAGTAAAATGTAGACAGCAGCTCAGAAGCAGAGCAGATGGCTGACAAATGTCCTGGCTGGAAGCAACGTTCTACATAATTTGATAATCCTCTGTGCTGTTACTCTGTTTTATAGCTCAGACTGTACAAGCTTCTTGTAGGAGGGAGGATTGTAGCTGTAACAAAATTGAGTCAGACTGAGAAAACAAGAAGGGAAGAAAAGGACAAAGAAACAGTGACAATTTTCCTTTAAAGATATTGAAGAATTCAGATCTACAGACAATCCGGATGCCGAACTATATCATATTACATATTGCATAGCTCCTTTTTTTGCTAGGGAAGTAAAAAAAAAAACATTTCAATTAATCCGGCAAAATATTTGATCATAAACGGGACTTAAATAACAGCATGCACAATCTCACTTTTGAAAGATAGAATAACTCCTTTCCTTTTCCAGTAATGACTCTCTTATCACTGAAAGGCTGTAATCTTAAAAGGCTTCCTGTGAGGTTGTCTTGTGTGCAGCACTTTGGCATTTAATCCATATTTAAAGCATCAAAATTTATACTTTGACTCTACTTGCTTGAGTGTTCAGCTATCACAGGTTTATTTACATGAAAGTCTTTGAGAGAAATGTGGCTTTGGGAAGTCAAATAAAATCATGTCCTAGAGTCATGGTTTAATTAGCACATATGCTCTGAATCACTGAGCCTTTTTGCTTTTTTGGGGGTGATACAAGCTCATGATATTTCCTGATTCCATTTCCTAAACCTACATAGGAAGTAGTGATGTTACGTTCGTGAACGAATCTTTCTTTTTGAACAAATCTTTTAGGTGAAGGAATCGTTCTCGTTCACGTAATCCATTGACTCATATTTCTTGTTCACTGAAATCCCTCCCTCCACAGCTCAGTGAACCGGGTAGCTCTGTGGACTTTTTCAACCTGTCAAAGAATGACTAAACCTCGAGCCAATAGCCTTCGAGTATGAGATGTGACGGAGCATGTGATTTGTAGAATGTAGTGAACGAATACGCCCTTCACTGACAGTGACCCAAAATGTCCCAAAAATACCTCTCAATGCGCCCTCGTGGACTCGCGCCAAGGGCCCTATAGGTCTGCACTACATGACGAAGGAACTCTGCACTCTGAGGAAGTCCACAAGTCTGGAGTGTGCCATTTGGGACAGGGCCTTAGTTTTGAGTCGAGAGAGAGAGAGATTGTGATCATGTCGTTCGTGACGTGAATGGCCCTGTCCTAAATGGCGCACTTCATGCGGACTTTTGGTCTCGTGGACTTAAATTGCGCGTGCTCGCCGAGTCTACGAGTCCGTAGGCCAGGGGTTCTCAAAGTCTTTATTCAAAGGTCCAAATCAGAATTTTCATCAATGTCAAAGGTCCAGTGGGGGAAGGGGTTGTTCATTTTTTGTTGTTCTTAATCAGAGTCACAGTGCTGACAAATGAATGCCGGTAACCCTGGAGTGCAAGCTTTGTGGGCCCAGAGACTGCATAGGGTCCCATGTACCTTTGCAGCTGATCTAACTGACTTGCCCTTCTGTAAGGGCATTCTGTAAAAATATTAAAATCCATCAGTTGTATGATAGGGGATGTTACAACCCACCCCACCCCTGTCAGTCACTGTTTAGCTAGCTATATTAGCATACTGGTTTGGAATTAGCAGGGGAAAACTCTATCACATGTTGCCTAAGAAACTACATTTTAATCTAATATAAGTTAAACTATTTTATCTGCAATAGTTTAGATACTAGACAAAAATAGTCTTGGTCAAAAAATTTACTTTCTTACCTCAAAATCAGTTTTTTCTCTATAAATTCAGAATGTGTTGGTTTCCAGACTTGACAACCACCATGCGGTATCAGGGAGGAAGTAGGTAAATACTGAAATGATTACATGACTCCTATCTTATCCCTAAGTGGTAGAAATGGTGGTGTTACAATTCTCCCCGTGTTACAACCATACCCGGTCTCCCCCTACCAGGTTGATCGGCCATTTAGCATGTAATTCAATCTCATTCAGCAATCAGCAGAAAGCAGATGCAAAGAGCAGTTATATGTGCACATATTGTTTATATATGAATATTTAACATACAGAACATAACTCAACATGGTACATGCAGTTTTACAAGTTGATTGTACTGAAATGTGTGTTGGCAGTGCCTGTACACAACCATCATATAATGATAAAAATCCATCTAGTTTTTTTGTTTTAATCTCCTGATATGTTTTCCCCTGTCTTAAATCGAGCTGTTCGACCGTGTGACGTCACACGGTTGGACGCACCCCCACGATTGTTGATTGACAGCAGTGTTTTAGCACAGACCCGCCCTGACGAGCTGTCATCATAGTCCGTCATTGTTTACACTGGAGCTGAATGGCATCTAAGCGATTGTGGTGTTCTGTTCTTGGGTGTAATAAGCAGTCATTTTTATGTTCCTAAATCCGAACCCTGAAAACACAGTGGCTGAGTTTGTTTACGATGGGAATATTCCCCACAATCAACGTCAATGCACTCATGTTTGCGCAAATCATTTCTCACCAGACAGCTTTATAAACAAGGGTCAGTATAAATGTCACAGGTCGGGGCGGGCCAACCTGACCTACACCCGCCCCTGAGACCCGGACCACCCTTGGGGAGTCGGACGGAGGACAGAGCAAGGAGGACAGACAAATGGGGGTCAATTAAAATCAAGTTTTTATTGAAAGTTAAAAAAATCGTCTAGGAGTGCAAGCTGATAGTCGGGAGCCTGGTCGAGCCTCGGACTGGAGGGTTTGATATGCACAGGCACTACGGGCACGTCCTTCTCTTCACTGGTAGGGTGACACAGCACCAGGACCACAGCAGAGGAAGGTTTTACTGCAATGCAGACAGGTGAGTATATCCGTTCGTACTTCTCTTCCTACGTCACATAAAGGAGGCTTACAGTTAGAGGCTTCACCGCAGAGCAGACTGGTGAGTATGCGGGTACGTACGTCTCGTCTCTGGTGGAGTCACAGCCACAGGGTTTACAGCAGCGGAGGTTTTACTGTGAAGCAGTCAGGCAAGTATGCGAACACGTCCTTCTCTTTAAGTGGCAAACAAAGGGGCTTACGGCTCGAGGTTTGAGGTTGAAAACTTCACCACAAGCAGACTGGTGAGTATGCGGGTACGTACGCCTCTTCTCTGGTGGAGTCACAGACACAGAGTTTACAGCAGAGGAGGTTTCACTGCAAAGCAGACAGGTGAGTATGCGGGTACGTACGCCTCTTCTCTGGTGGAGTCACAGACACGGAGTTTACAGCAGAGGAGGTTTTACTGCAAAGCAGACAGGTGAGTATGCGGGTACGTACGCCTCTTCTCTGGTGGAGTCACAGACACGGAGTTTACAGCAGAGGAGGTTTTACTGCAAAGCAGACAGGCAAGCATGCACATACGTAACTCTCTTCAAGGTGGCAAACAAAGGGGCTTCCGGCTGGAGGTTTGAGGTTGAAAACTTCACCACAAGCAGACTGGTGAGTATGCGGGTACGTACGCCTCTTCTCTGGTGGAGTCACAGACACAGAGTTTACAGCAGAGGAAGTTTCACTGCAAAGCAGACAGGTGAGTATGCGGGTACGTACGCCTCTTCTCTGGTGGAGTCACAGACACAGAGTTTACAGCAGAGGAGGTTTCACTGCAAAGCAGACAGGCAAGCATGCACATATGTAACTCTCTTCAAAGTGGCAAACCAAGGGGCTTACGGCTGGAGGTTTGAGGTTGAAAACTTCACCACAAGCAGACTGGTGAGTATGCGGGTACGTACGCCTCTTCTCTGGTGGAGTCACAGACACAGAGCTTACAGCAGAGGAAGTTTCACTGCAAAGCAGACAGGTGAGCATGCGGGTACGCACGCCTCTTCTCTGGTGGAGTCACCGACACAGAGTTTACAGCAGAGGAGGTTTCACTGCAAAGCAGACAGGCAAGCATGCACTTACGTACTTCTCCTCAAAGTGGCAACACAAAGGGGCTTACGGCTGGAGGTTTGAGGTTGAAAACTTCACCACGAGCAGACGGGTGGTATGCGGGTACGTACGCCTCTTCTCTGGTGGAGTCACAGACACAGAGCTTACAGCAGAGGAAGTTTCACTGCAAAGCAGACAGGTGAGTATGCGGGTACGTACGCCTTTTCTCTGGTGGCTGTCAGAATAAACACACTCGAAAATCTGTGGGACACAACAATGTTAGCCTCTCTTTGTACAGTCGGGAGGAGATAGAAAACTAGGGCAAGACATGGACATCCAGCGGGTTTAGGTTCTCACTTCAAACAGCAGACAGTGCATCACATCACTTCATCTCAACAAACGGCACTCAGTGGAAAATTACACAGGTATAAGGCCGTTACCCATCTCCTGGCCCGGCTTCTACATCAACAGTCCCACTGTCGCAAGAGAGGGAGATGAAAATTCAATTAGGTTACTCACTATCTCTCACAAACGTTCCTCCGTCCCGTGGCTACCTCCTTCTTGTTGAATCCGCCTGTGTGTCTCTCCATTCACCACGCCATGCCCGTTTAGCAGCCCCACATCTTCACCACAACTCACTCTTCCTCCAACAAACACCGATCCCAAGGAAAACCAACGCCCTGTTTGATCCATGCTTTCTCTTTTTATCTTCCCGTGTCCCAATCGCAAGGCTTGCTTCTCCCATCTCCAGCTGTTAGCGATCTTTGGCTAATCACCCCAGTGTCGGAGAATGCTCGCGCTATCCCGGAACTAGCCCGGTGTCCCTTTGTTATGGGTCCGGCGGGAGGCAAAACCCAGAGAACATTAGTTCCGTCCAGAGAAATGAATGAAATTTGTCACCCCGTGACATAAAGATGGTTTTGCTAAGAAGCTGCTCCTGAAAAAAGAATCGGTACCAACTATTCATGTTCCTGCTGCACCTCCAGAAGAAGTGAGTGTAACATTTTATTAACCTTTAAATATTAATCTTTGCAAATTGCTTGCACGCTTCACGATGAATGTTTACACTCAGGGTACATTACGGCATGTATTCAAACGTTACGACGATCTCAATATTCTTTACATTCTTTTCAATCGGAAGGTCACAGGTTCACCCTTAGCAGTGGCAGATAGTTTTGCTGGCTAACCGTGGAGAGAAAAGCAAGAGGACAATTGCAGACAAGTGGGACTCTGTTTTGTATGAGGTTCAATCAGTGAGACCAGAGATTAATGTGTACAGGATTAAGGATGTTCAGACTGGCCAAGAAAAAAATGGTGCACAGAAATCTGTTGCTTCAGTGAATTTCTTATCCTGGGATGATGGTGGTGAGGAAGAATCAGTTCGATCAGATTCCACTGGTGCTACCCGTGGTAGTGCTCTCGATTCCCCTCTGATGGATGATCCTGTTTCAAAGACATCATAATGGTTATTGCAGATGGATGGAACACATGCCAGTGAAAATATGCAGGATGCCACTTGTCGTGAAGTTTCAGATATCCCTGATGAGATGACTCCTGAGTGATCTGGCAATGATCAGTACAGAACCTGAGCATGTTCCTGAATCTGCTGAGAGTACTGAGAATGTGACAGCAGTCGTCGATGAGGGGCTGATGGCGCTCATCAGTAATCACGCCACCGGCCTCGTGCCGCACTCTCACGGCCCTCTGCCTCGTCCTGCTCGCAACAAGCACCATCCCAGGAAGGATGAATACCATGTCTTTTCAACAAGTCAGATCTGCCCCAAAAACCTTTGCAATTGTCTATTAATCCTATATTATTTTGCAGACACCACTTAGACAGCCAGCCATTAAGTGAACACAGTCTACTAAGTATCTCAAACTACAGTGCATGATATCGTACTTGCGAGTTCATACACCTCTTCAACGTTAATTTTGGTGATCTCCGACTGGCGAAGTCGAACATCATTAGTGCCGACGTGAATAATAATCTTAGAAAATTTACGATTAGCATTAGCCAGCACTTTTAAATTTGCTTTGATGTCAAGCGCTCTGGCTCCCGGCAAACATGTGACTATGGTGGCTGGTGTCTCTATTTTCATGCACCGTGTAATAGAATCGCCAATAACTAGGGCACTTTCAACATGATTCTCAGTGGGTGTGAGAGGGGAGAACCTGTTTAATGTTGTTATCGGAACGGAAGAGTTTTAAGTTTACGAGTTTTACATAACTACAGCGTCTCACGGTCACCCAGTTGCCCTGCTGCATGGGCTCTACAGCTGGAACTGAACAATGTACAGAGTTCACTAAATTAGTCGCATCCAAAGCAGTATCTAAAACCCTTGCACTCTTACTTTCCCCGATTATGATGCGTGGATTAGGATGCGTGTCTCTAGTTCTGAAATCTTCTCTGTCCGCCTGATTGTCTCCCTGCATTTATCACATGTAAATCCTTCAATGCTGACAGAGAATGCTATACTATACATGTGACACGAAGTGCAAGTGATAATAACAGGTGGAGACATTACTCACCGTGTTTGCTGACTGATTCTACTTTCCTTAGTTGCTTGATAGACTCGTAAAAAGCGCAAGCGCGCGTGAGAAAAAAAAAGACGGCAAGCACGGATGGCAGGTTAACAGGCTAGCGAGATACTAGCGTGTTGTGCTAGCGATAATGATTTAGATAAAAGCTATCGATGTCAGATTAATGTGATAGGCAGTATTAGACAATATCTAATATATGTTGATGAATAAGTTAAATTTAGCAAATAAGAACAGCAAGGAATGATAGTACATAGAGATTCAAACAGAACTATATGGAGCTTACAGACGCAGACCAGCAGCAAAGCAGACAGGAACAATCGATCAAACAGGAGCCAATCAGAAAGATTAACATTAAAAGTATAATGTTCAGATATGTGACAAATTATTATAATGCTATTTCATAACAATACTCATAATAATATAAATATTTTTTTTACCTTTTTTTTTTTTTTTTAACTTGCTGCAGCCACCCTGGCGGCCCCCACTTTGAAAACACCGGTGCTAACCTGCTTGTGAACTCCGAATCTCTGTTTATTTCATTCAAGACATCTAAGCAACGTGATGCACTGCATGCTATCCGGTCGTGTTCGTCCAAGGTATGTGTTTTATTCAAATTTGCCATGTTCTGTGAAAAAGTATATTAGCTGAATTGAGTGTTAGCATTAACACACATGCTATATGCTTGCACGTGCTGAACTGTGCAACTGCGCCATTTTAGGTCTGCGTTCTTCACTTTCTGTATTTAATTTATACAAAAATATGTACAATTATGGTTTCTTAAGTTTATAGTTAATAGAAATGAGAACAGAGACAGTTATTTTTTTTTTTATTTTTTTTTATCTTTATTTTGAGTTTTATTCATATGTTCACGATCACTTTATAAAAATGTATATTTAGCAGAGTCTCTGATCTCTCGCTGCTGACATCTAAGCAACGTGATGCACGACACGGTAACCAGCTTCTGGTCGTGTTTGTTCCAGTTTTGTCTGACCCAGGCCCAGTAAAGTGAAATCTTGAGTGACCATCCTCCTGCTCTCAACGTGATTCCATCCACACAAACACACACAGTCACAGATGTATTAGAACAGAGCCACAGATGACAAAATTGGGCAAAATTCAAAACTTGTGTTCACTGCTAAGGTTAAATGATCCACATACTGTCATAATCAAAACTGCTTTGAAACAAACACTCACCCTTTCTGTGTAATTCTCGCACAATTCAGTCACACAATCAAGATATCAGTTAAGAGTATTCTGGTCCTTACCAGAGGACAAGAGTCGAGATTGATTTTCTTTCTGTCTTAATTCCTCCCCACAGTGTTAAGGGCAAATGAAGTTCTTCCATTTAGCTGCAGGCGGACTGCTGCCATGTCACAGTGTGAGTCTGGCAGTCTGTTGTGCATTTTTTGCCATCTTCATTTTGTTTATTGCACTATAATCTCACTTGGTCTCATGCGACAGCATTCGCTTTAAAGAACCCATTTAAATCACTATTGTGTACAACGCAACAACGTTTATAAAACATATTATAGCAGGTCTAAAATCAGATTGTTGAGTCACATTTGAAGTCATTGTAAATGCACACCTATGACTGCATTATATAAATCCTATTTTAATGTAATGTAATGTATCTATACATTATTACATTATGTATCTATATACTATAAAATAAAATATAAAATTATATGGTATAGTATTTGTCCAAAATGAAACATAAAGCATCTAAAAACTAAAAGCATTTAAAAATGTGTTTTAAATTATACAAGTAAATGTACTTTATAATGTACAGTATGGAAAAAATATAATATGTAAAAAACATAATTATGTAAATGTAAAAGTAAGAAACAGTGCATGCAAAAATAAATATTCAATATCAACTGATATAGTGATAAATAAACAATCTCAGCAGATAACCAATATGTTACCGATATATTGTGCATCTCTACACTAAAACATATTATTTATAACATTTCAATGAATGTTACATCTTCACCATGACCCCAATGAAAAAAGTCTGATAAATGGATTGGCAAGTCATGAACAAATAGGGAATGTGTCTGCTTGAGTGCTTGCTGGAAAATGGGCCTACCAAAGATAACAAAATGCTCCTCATTGCAATGGGGTAGTAGCTAATGTGCCTTAGCAAGGCCCCTCATTTCAGCTAATTCATGCTTCACTGGCACCTCTGCAATATGGAGCCACATCCACCGTCAAGGATGGAGACACTGCAGTCGGCTTTAAAATCTTTTTCATTTGCAGACGTATGTTAACGACTAGATATTAGCTTCCTGGAAAGTCTTCTTTGCAGTGATTCATCTGAGTAATAAGTACCTTAAGCTGGATACTGTCTCAGTAAAAGTATGGGCCTATTTCTCTAATGTGCAGAGTTACAAAGCAAACAGAAAGTGTGTGTGAAGTCCCCGCTGAGAGATCTCAGTGTGCTTCCTTCATAGTATTGGCACACAACAAGGCTCTTAGCAGGAGGTGTGAACATCCTCCTTCTCACTTTCTCAATCTCTTACTTGAAAAAGAAAAATATATATTTTTGGCCATTCATTCAGCAGGGAACAGCATCAGGAAGGAACACGAGCCAGGCTTGAACTTGAGTCACCTGAATGCGCTCCATGACTCTGTTTACATCTGATTACATCCTTCTCAAAGTCTCTTGTGATTAAATTACAAGTGGTAGACTTCTAAATTTGTTCCTACTGTATATAACAAGCAACATCACTTGCATCGTGTACGGTTGAAATCAACAAAGACTTTTGCTTTCCAGTTCCAACTCCCTTTTCCTTACCAGAAAAGCATTTGCGATTCCTAAAGGCCCTGACAAACTAAGCCGATGGTTGTTGAGTGTCGGCCCGCCCAGTTTTTGCATCGTGTTTCACGTCGCCACTAGTTGGACCCCGTTGTTTGATTCTGATTTCACTTTTTAAACTTTAGTTAGTGTGTAATGTTGCTGTTTGAGTATAAACAACATCTGCAAAGTTATGACTCTCAAAATTCAAAGGAAAGGCAGATATTTTCTTTTACAGATATCACTTTTAAGGACTACAACAAACGTCTGGTAGGGACTACAACAAGCTCCTTCAAAATGTACATAAACCCCGCCCCCAGGAACGTAGATTATCATGACAGAATATGCTAATCAATGACTAGAAGATAGTTAAATACACATCAGCTACATCAATTCATCAACTAACCATTCAGAAACATCCTGTTGCATTCTACACGTTGTCACTTCTTCTTTAGTCTCTCCATCTTTGTCCGACTCTGGTTTGAACATAAAAGGCTAAAAGTTTATGTGTGTCATGTGAGGTAATTGAAGATGCTAAGAGAGCTCTTGAAGCTCCGCCCTCTGTGCCGGGAGCAGCAGCTCATTTGCATTTAAGGGGACACACAAAAACAGCGTGTTTTTGCTCTCACTCAAAAAGTGACAATTTTAGCATGCTATAAAAAATATCCATGGGGTATTTTAGGCTAAAACTTCACATACACACTATAGGGACATCAGAGACTGAAAAGGGCAGTTTCTTTTCAAAAGGGCAGGCTTTTTTCACCAAAGGTACTTTATACCGACTACCCAATGGAAGTACCTGAATTGAACTATACAGGGATGGGAAGAATCGGTCACAATAACAGAGGCTCTCATTCGTACTGCCACATGGTAAAGATCAGACAGATGTACTTGTTTCTCACCAATGATTTAACCAGCCATGTTAATAATCCTTAAGAGTTTGTGTTTGCATTTCACAGAAAGAGTGTTTCTGTAACCAGGATACAATGTTAAAAGTCAGCACAGATTAAATGAGTGATTTATAAACAACTATCAGAATGTCCTTTTCAATATTAAAACCCCTCAATTTCCTCAATAAGCCTAGACGTTGGTAATCCTTTTTTTTAAAGGTTTATCAAATGTAAACTGGGAGCAATCTCTGTACCCAGGGATTTAAAAGACCCCACCTGTTCAACTTCCTCTCCATTAAGTAACAAAGGCTTAAAAAGTGTGCGTGCATTGTTAGCCAACACATTTATTTGGTTTTGTTAAAATTAAGCTGCAAAGAACCCTCCTCCATCCAGGCTGTGAGAAAATAAACGTTCAGTGACTGGATTTCCTTCACACATCCCACCAGTGCCATGTCATCTGCATATATTATAAGCATCAAATTATCATTTTTACAAGTTATCTTATTTGTATAAATAGAGAAAAAAATTGGGGATAAAAACATCCCTGTGGGAGACCAGTTTTTAAAACCACATTCTCTGACTTTTTGCCATTTACCAGTCCCTCCAGAAAAACGTGATTATGTGATCGCATAATTCAATGCATAATCAGCCAAAGTCCGCATATTTATGCGGGGGCCCATTTTTTCAAATACGCCGCACTTTCGCCCCATAAATGTGACGTGAACATCATCGAAAAGCTGTAAAACAGGAAGCACTCATTTTATTTATTTATTTTTTATTTATTCATTTTTACAGAAGTTGTAGCGTATTCCTTTAGTAAAGCTACAGAACTTGTTTGACTCATCTATGTTTTGTAAGTTTGAGCCATGTGTTTATTAAGGTCTGACATAAAACAAGACGAGAACTTAAATATACCCAGCACTTTTGTGATGTAGTGCTTGCTTATCATAGGAAGTAATAAGAAATGACTCTTTACATTGAGGTAGTAGCCTAATGAGAACTGGGTGTTGGGGGGATCCCTTTTTTTTCTTTTGCATCAAACCGTAGTTTTTGCAAGTTCCTGATTTTTGCAAGTTCCCGCAAATTTCATCGCATAAAATTGCATAAATATCCCACGTATTCCATCGCATTTTTTAAAAAGAAAACGTGCAGCTCTCAGATTTAATCACAAATATCTTAATTTGTGTTCCGAAGATGAACAAAGGTCTTACGGGGTTGGAACAACAGAGGGTGAGTAATTAATGACTTAATTTTCATTTTTGGGTGAACTAACCCTTTAAGAGCAAGCGGCTTTACAGTATCAAAATTCATCAAAATGATTGTTTTCATTGTTTTTGACCCATTTAACCTTAAACAGTGCTTTAAAATTTTTAGGTTGGTCTATATATATATATATATACAGAAATCGCATAAAGTTATCAAGCATTTCACAGACTTCACTGCATAAATTATAAATTAAATATAGATTAATTCCTTATTAAAGCTACATAAGTTATGTAGTCAAGAGAAGTGAGTGATTTACTCTTTTTCTTTAGTTCTTTGATTATATTAATGACCGACAGCAGTAGGTTTATTAGGCTGCTGTCACTTTAAGACCGACACACATCACACAGATCTGATACACATTTTCTCACACCTCTTTACGTTCATTTAAGACTTAGTGAAACTCATTTAAGATGTGCTTGTGAGGACACTCGACAAAACTGGTATTTTGGAGTAATTTGGTGTTTTTGCACTGTCTGAAGTGGCTAACTGCGCACGTGTGTGTGTGTGAGATTCACGGGCGCTCTCCAGTACTGCACTGCGTTCTCTTGTTTCTTATCTCGTTGGAATGGTTTAAAAGCATTTTCATAAATAAGAGTGTGGCCAAAGCCCAAGGATGATGGGAAAAATAGATGCTGCGTTAATTGCATTAATTGCAAATTAAATTGTGACAGCACTAGTATTAATATTAAAATGCTATACAATATTCTCTCCCACATATTTTGCTATTCTAACTGTGCCAATATATTTCTGTCATTGCTATTGCAAGTATCGGTGTGTGTTAGTAGAAAGGAAATGTACAGTTACACCATCATGCTGTTAACATTTCTTTAATCAATCATTAATCCCACATCCTCAACCACTGCTACCTCAATGTAAAAAAAGAAGAAAAAAAAGAAAAGAAAGATATATAGAAATAAAGAAACTGAAGCTTAACCTCAAGGCCATGGTCCTCAGTTCTCTGATTCACTAAATGTGAAAATAAGACCTCAGATAACGTGAGAGTAATTTAAGAAGTAAATATCTCCCTTCATTTAGCGGCTTCCGACACGTAATCCTCTGCAGATGTGCTTCATTGCACATAATCAAATAAATATATAATTGAACAGGGATGAACTGCCTGGCTGCTGCCTGTCGCATGGGAGCTGTTATAGTTTGAGAATTTGAATTGAATGCATTAACATAGCCTATTCATTCTACAATCACTGGAAAATTACTCAAATTCATTCGAAAGAGCAGAAAGGTTTGGCTGGTTAGCATATAGTCCAGTTAGCCCTTACTGGTAGAGGTCAAAACAAAACTAATATGTGAGCAGCTGCTAATGAGATGAATGGGAATGCTAATGAAATGCATTGCAGACCTCCTCGATTGTAACGGATATAGCTTTCTTCAGGTTATATTTACATTCTTGATGTTAACAGTACCTAAACCTCCTTGATGCTAATGTTAGCTTCTTATAGATATGTTAGTCCTCGTTGATGATAATAGACAAAATGATCTAGGTATTATAGATTCGCTTGATACTAACTGAGTATTATAGACATATTTGATGCTAACAATGTCTTTCTACTGGTGTGCATTTCAGGTGTGCATTGATGCTTTTTTCAGGTGTGCATTGATGATAACATTATACCTAACATATAACTTTAATGAGGTCCAACACCACCATGATGCTGATAGATTTTTTCAGGTATTATAGACCTCTTTGATGCTAATGTTACCTTTCTATTAGAATAGCATCCTTGCAAACATTATCTTCTTCAGTTAGCCTATTTGATGATAACGAATTACTATAGCTTTCTTGAGGAATATTATAATTTGATAACGGATAACTTTCTCCAGGTATTATAGACCTCATTGATGTTAGCTTTCTGAGTATTATAGACATTTCTAAAGCTAACATTAGTTTTTTTTTATTTGATGCTAAGAGATGGCTTACTTTAGGTATACAAGACTTCCTTAGCTGCTGAAACACTAAAGGTTCAGACATTCATATTATATTTCTGGAGTTAACGGACGAAACAAGAAGATGATTAAAGCCATGCAGTGCTGTTAGTGCAATGTCGGATAAAGTGCCAAGTGTCCCATAATTTCCATGTATCGTTTAACAGTAATTATTCAGTACTTATCCCGGACGAGCCCCCATGAGTTTGTGTATACTTCTTGCTGAATGAGGTTTGTGCTTTGTACGTGACATGTTTTCCTTTTTGAATGGGTGAGATCCATTTTGTGTTGTCTTTCTTTTGTTTGCTTTTCTGGGAAAAGGACAGAGGCAAGTATATCGCGATATACATTGCACCCGTAGTAAACAATTGTTAGACACACCAGGTAAGAAGTGAGCGCCACTCCCTGTATTTTTGTTTCATTAGATAGTTGAGATAGGGTGCCGAATGCACCGAAGATTTCGGTTTATTTTCTACATTTTACTTTGGTTAGATAAGGTTTAGATTTAAGGAGTGTTTTGTTATCTTGTGTTCTTTCTTTTGGCGCCACTTTTGAATTTTCCTATTTTATTGTTTGTTTATTCACCCTATCATTTATTGTATGTAGCACACCTTATTATTTAACTGGATTCATTGGCTTACGCTTGTAGAAATAAATTCCAGTTATTTTTCTCTTCAAAATGAGTCTGACATGTGTTTTTCCACCACACTTCACCTCCAGCAGTATGTTCAATATATAAATGTTGCGGTACCAGCCCTAGACCCACAACGGTTCGTAACATTAAATGGGGGCTCGACCGGGATAATTTAACTATATTTTTCCCGAGATATTGACTACTGCTGGCGTGGTTGGTGGAAGGTCCATGTGCGGGTTTTTGTTGGTCTATTTTGAAGAGTTAGTGTTGTATGAGGCAGAACTTAGTGTGTGGGTTGTAATACCTGAGCTACAGAAGTTAGTATGGCTGATTTTGATCTAGAGACCTTTTTGAGTGCACCTACAGTGGAGCAGTTGGATAGATGTAGGAAAGATGATTTGCTGCGTATCGCTGCTCACTTTCAGATTGCTGTTTCGAGGCAGCGGCTTAAAAAAGAGATTAAGTCTACTGTATCCCAAAGGTTGGTGGAACTAGGTGTTCTAGTGTTGCCCGCAGGTGTTGGGGAAGTTCTTCCTGGTACTGACAGTCATCCTGAGGAGGAGGAGCAGAGCGAGACGGCTGAGATGGAGGGTTCTGAAGTCAAATCCGTCTTGCCGCCCTTCGATCCTTTTTCGCCAAACTCAGATGAGTTTGCAGGAAGTAATGCGCGAACGAAGGTTCGCATAGCGCGACTCCAGATGGAGGCTCGTGAACGGGCAGAAATCCGTAGAGCGGATGTGGAGTTTCGACTTGAAGTCCGGAGACTCGAAATTGAGGCGGACACGCAGATTAAGCTCCGTGAACTTGAATTGAATGCAGCCAAAGTGACACCCGCTCCAGTGGGGCAACTCTTACCAGCCGCTGATGTTTCGGCAAGGGCTGGTTCCGAAGAAACCAACTTTGAGGTCAGTAGACATATTTCTCTTGTGCCGCAGTTTCGGGAAACAGAAGTTGACTCATATTTTAGCGTGTTTGAGCGAATTGCTTCCACACTCCACTGGCCTAAAGAGGTTTGGCCTTTGCTGTTGCAGTGCAAGCTTACTGGTAAGGCTCAAGATGTTTCCGCTACGTTGTCCTTAGAGGATAGCGTGAATTATGAGGTTGTGAAACTGGCGATTTTGCGTGCATATGAACTAGTGCCAGAGGCCTACAGACAACAGTTCAGGTGTCATAAGAAGAGTTCTAATCAGTCATTTGTTGAGTTTGCGAGAGAGAAAAGCATCTTGTTTGATAAGTGGTGCACGTCGAGTAAGGTGAATGATGTTAAAGACATGCGAGAGTTGATTCTTTTAGAAGACTTTAAGAACTGTGTATCTGAGCGTGTAGTTGTTTATCTAAATGAACAAAAAGTGTCGTCTTTGTCGCAAGCTTCAGTTCTTGCGGATGAATTTGTACTGACGCATAAAAATGTGTTCACTCCTGCACGTCCTGAGAGAGCTATGTCTTATGTGAATCAGAGCAGTTTTTCACGACCGAAAGTTATGAAATCAAAAGAGGATCGAGAATGTTTTTATTGCCACAAAGTTGGTCATTTAATCGCTGATTGTGCTGTGTTGAAACGAAAGCAACCGAATTCTGTACCTAAGAGCGCTGGTTTTGTTAAACTGGTTGATTCTGTTAAGGTCCAAAGTAGTGAGAAACCTGATTCTAGTTATGCACCGTTTCTGCTAGAAGGATCGATTTCTGTCACGGGAAAGTCAGATGAGCAGATTAGAGTAAAAATGCTGCGTGATACTGGAGCAATGCAGTCTTTCATCAGTACAGATGTACTCCCATTTTCTGATCAGACTTCATGTGGGAGTAATGTTTTAATCCAAGGCATAGAGATGGGTCTTGTTCAAGTTCCGTTGCATCAAGTTCATTTGGAATCAGAACTGTGCACGGGCTTTGTTAAGGTAGCCGTTCGTGCGCGTTTGCCTGTGACTGGAGTACAATTTATCCTTGGCAATGATCTGGCCGGTGGGAAGGTTATGCCTTTGCTGGAAGTTTATGATAACCCAGGTGTGTCAGATCAACCTGATGAGTTGGCGAAGTTTTATCCTGAAACTTTTTCTGCTTGTGTGGTGACACGATCTCAGGCGAAAGAGTTAGATACAGTTGGAGTTTTAGCTACATCTTTTATTGCACCTTGTTTTATCAGTGATATTTTATCTGATGAGAGTAAGACCGAGAAACTTTCTGTTCCGAAGCCTTCGGAAATAACACTGCGTGTGACACGTGAGATGGTTATTACTGCCCAAAAGGAGGATGAAAGTCTTCAGATGTGTTTTGCTTCTACTGTTCTCCCAGAGATAGTTCAAGAAAGAAAAAACTGCATATTATGTTGAGAACGATTTATTGATGCGTAAGTGGTGCTCTACTACAGATGATGCGGAATGGAGTAGTGTGTATCAGATTGTGGTTCCTTCTTGTTACCGACAACATGTTTTATCGTTAGCACATGATCACGATTTGTCAGGGCACTTAGGAGTAAAGAAAACTTATCACCGTATTTTAAGGCACTTCTTTTGGCCGAGATTGAAAGCTGACGTCACACAATTTTGTCGCACTTGTCGTACATGTCAGATTACTGGTAAACCGAACCAGGTAATCCCACGTGCTCCTCTTGTACCTATTCCAGTGATGGGAGAACCGTTTGAGCACGTTATTGTTGATTGTGTTGGCCCGTTGCCTAAGTCTAAGACTGGCAGTCAGTTTTTATTGACAATCATGTGTACTGCGACTAGATTTCCGGAAGCAATTCCGTTGAGGAAGATCACTGCACCTGTGATAGTAAGAGCACTTGTGAAGTTTTTCTCTACCTTTGGTCTACCGAAAATTGTGCAGACAGATCAAGGCACTAATTTTCTGTCGAGAATTTTCTCCCAAGTGTTATCTAGTTTGAATATATCTCACAGAGTTGCTAGTGCTTACCACGCTGAAAGCCAGGGGGCGCTCTAGCGTTTCCACCAAACGCTGAAGGCAATGCTCAGAAAGTATTGCATGGATACGGGTAAAGAGCGGGATGAGGGTGTACCGTTACTTTTGTTTGCAATCAGAGAAGCAGTTCAGGAAAGTCTTGGTTTCAGCCCTGCTGAATTGGTATTCGGACACACTGTCAGAGGACCCTTGAAAATGCTCAAGGAAAATCTGTTGTCTTTTGAGTCTAACCCTAAAGTGAGAGTAATCGATTATGTGAGTAAGTTCCGTGAACGCTTGCATAATGCATGTTCAGTGGCAAGAGAGTCACTTGAAGTTGCTCAGAAAAAAATGAAGTATCATCATGACCGTAAATCTGTATCCCGTACCTTTAATAAAGGTGATCAGGTGTTGGTGTTGCTGCCTATGGTAGGGTCTGCTTTATCAGCACGATTTTCTGGACCATATGAGGTGGTAAGAAAAATTAGTGATACAGATTACGTCATTGGAACTCCTGATAGAAGGAGAAAGACTCGTGTGTGTCACATAAATATGTTGAAGACTTTTCATAACCGAGAAGCTGCTCAGAATGTGTCATCTACAGATGAAACCCCTGCTCCTGTGTCATCTGCTGTGTTAGTTGCCTGCGCTGCTGTCGAGATGGCTGATCCAAGGGATGATGGGATAATCCTGCGTCATTCTCATCAACAGTGTGCTCGACTGAAGAACTCAGAGGTATTATCTAATTTTGCATCTCGAGTATGTCATTTACCTGAACAACAAGGAAGTGATATTATGCAGTTGACTGATGATTTTCCTGCTCTATTTAATGATGTACCTTCCTGTACTACAGTGTTAGAGCACGATATTAAAGTGGGTGAGGCTGTTCCAATCAAACAGCACGCGTATCGCGTGAATACTGTGAAGAGAGATCTAATGCGGAAAGAGGTTGAGTATTTGTTGGA
Source organism: Chrosomus eos (assembly GCA_036326025.1). Classification (NCBI taxonomy): domain Eukaryota; kingdom Metazoa; phylum Chordata; class Actinopteri; order Cypriniformes; family Leuciscidae; genus Chrosomus; species Chrosomus eos. The sequence goes on from CM070838.1 coordinate 22,057,420, forward strand.
GCATGGGCTTGCTCACTCCAGTTGTAGTCCATGGAGTTCCCCGTGCTTACTGGTGCCGAAGAGCGACGGCACGATGCGATTATGCACTGACTACCGAAAGGTAAATGCGGTAACTGTACCGGACTGTTTTCCATTGCCGCGCATGGAGGACTGCGTTGACAACCTTGGTCCAGCTCGATATGTCAGTAAATTAGATTTGTTAAAAGGTTACTGGCAAGTTCCTCTTACTTCTCGTGCTTCTGATGTTTCAGCATTCGTAACACCTGACAGTTTTATGCAGTACTCCGTGATGGCGTTCGGGATGCGAAACGCACCCGCCACTTTTCAGCGTTTAGTCAATGTTGTGTTGGCTGGAGTGCCCAACTGCAATGCCTATTTAGACGACTTAGTAGTGTATTCTACTACTTGGTCAGAACATGTGTCGTCCTTGCGAACTGTTTTTGAGCGTCTTGAGAAAGCGTCGTTGACGTTGAATCTGGCCAAATGTGAATTCGGACAAGTTACTATCACGTATCTGGGTAATGAAGTCGGTCAAGGTCAAGTGCGCCCTGTAGAAGCAAAAGTTACAATACAATACAATACAATTTTATTTGTATAGCACATTTAAAACAACTGGCGTTGACCAAAGTGCTTAACAAGGCTGAAAAGACAAACAAATAAAAATATAAACATAAAACACACATGTCAAGATATACTAAAAGCTATTGAGAAAAAATGCGTTTTCAAAGTAGATTTAAAAATGGACAAAGTTGGAGCAGATCTAATGTAAGCCGGTAGGCTATTCCATAGCTTAGGTCCAATGGCTGCAAAAGCGCGATCACCCCTATTTTTTAGTCTAGTGCGAGGGACAAATAGTAAATTAGAGTCCCCCGATCTGAGTGATCTAGACTGTGTGGGCGGATGTAGTAGTTCAGATAAGTACTGTGGGGACTGGTTCTGCAGTGACTTAAAAACAAATAACAAAACTTTAAAATCAATTCTAAATTTAACCGGTAGCCAATGAAGCGAGATCAAGATGGGTGTAATGTGTTCAAATTTACGCTTCCCTGATAGAAGGCGGGCTGCTGCATTTTGGACTAATTGTAAGCGAGTGATGCATTTCTGAGGGGCACCAATATATAAGGAGTTACAATAGTCCAATCTGGATGTTACAAATGCATGCATAGCAATCTCAAAGTTCTTTGCAGACAAGAAGGGCTTAACCTTAGCTAAGAGACGAAGATGATAAAAACAGGACTTAACCACAGCACTTATCTGCTTATCATATTTAAAGTTGTTATCAAGCCAGACCCCCAGATTCCGAACACAGGAGGTACTGTAAGGTAACAACGAATGGAGATCAAAGTCATGAGTACAACGATCGTTGGAGCCAAACAAGATAATTTCAGTTTTGCTCTCGTTAAGACTCAAGAAGTTACTAGCAAGCCAGAGTTTTAGTTCGTCCAGGCAGTCTAAAATTGGCTTTAAAGCTAACTTGTCATCACGCTTCAAAGGCAAGTAAATTTGAGTGTCATCGGCATACATGTGGAAAGAAACCCCATGTCTAGATAAAATAGAACCCAGAGGGAACATATATAGTTTAAACAGTTCCGGGCCAAGAATAGAACCCTGAGGAACGCCAGACCCCAATTTCATTTCGGACGAACACTGTTGCCCGATACGAACTGAATAACTCCTATTAGTTAGATATGAGCGGAACCATTCTAGCACCGCACCCCGGAAACCCATACAAGCTTCAAGACGAGAAATGAGAATATTGTGATCGACCAGGTCAAAAGCAGAGCTAAGATCTAACAAGACCAAAGCCGCAGATTGGCCGGTATCGGTGGTAAGCAATATATCATTCGTGACTCTTAAAAGTGCAGTTTCAGTACTGTGACGATGTTTAAAACCAGATTGAAATTTCTCATAAATATGACTATCATTCAAGAAAGACTGGAGTTGACTCAAAACCACTTTTTCTAGAATTTTTGAGATAAAGGGTAAATTTGAGATTGGGCGGAAATTACTCAGTATTTTCGAATCCAGATTAGATTTTTTAAGTCGAGGCAAAACCGACGCATGTTTCAGGCTGTTGGGGACGACTCCGGTGTAAAGACATTTGTTGATGATAGACAACAAATCAGGACCGATAGCGTGAAATACCTGCTTAAAAAAGATAGTGGGAATCATATCCTGAGAGCAAGTAGTAGGTTTTAAAATTGCAACAATCTCATTTAGAGAGTCAAGAGAGACAGGCTCAAAGACAGACCATATAGAAGAGCATATGGGGACGTCAAGTAGCATATAGGTTGACAGAGGCAATTGAGATTTAATTAGTGAGATCTTCTCATTAAAATATATTGCAAATTCCTCACAGAGAGAGTCAGACATCTCTGGGAACTGATTAGTAGTGGGATTAAGAGCAGAATCAATTATTGAAAATAAAACATTGGGCCTATTACTGTTAAGTCGAATCAGCTCCGAAAAGTAGTTACATTTAGCAGCTTTAGCAGCTCGCTGGAAAGCAGATAGAGAATCCTTTAAGATTTCATAGGAAACATGTAGTCTATCCTTATTCCACTTGCGTTCAGCCCTTCTACAGATCTGTCTAAGAGAACGAACATTGTCATTTAACCATGGCTTTAAAGCGTATTTGTGTTTTTGTTTCTTTTCCCTAAGAGGAGCAACAGCATTTAAGGTATTAGAACAAATAGAATTAAAAAAGTTCAAATGTTTATCAGCATCTAAGGAGCTTAAAGATGGAACCATGTCTTGTTTCGCTTGTAAACCGGGATATAATGCCACAAAGTCCTCCTTTGCACAGTCAGTAAAAGTTCGAGTCATCCGTGAGCAAGTTTGGTGTTTATGTGTAGTTGCATTAAAAGGTAGAGAGAACAGGATCGGAAAATGATCCGACATGCCAGTGGTACTGATGCTAATGTCCGATACAGGTAAACCACGTGATAAGATTAAGTCTAAAGTATGACCCTGAATATGAGTGTGGCCAGACACCCACTGATCAAAATCAAAAGAGGAAATAAGATTTAGAAACTCTTTAGAAAGTGGCTTAGAATCACAGCATACGTGAATATTAAAATCACCCAAAATTAAAATTCTGTCATATCTGGTAACAATATCCCCCACAAACTCTGCAAACTCATTTAAAAAGTCCTTGTTCAGCTGAGGCGAACGATAAACCAAGGCAAATGGTAATGGTAAATGGTAAATGGACTGCATTTATATAGCGCTTTCATAGACCCAATGGCCACCAAAGCGCTTTACAATTTTGCCTCTCATTCACCCATTCACTCACACATTCATACACCGACGGCGGTGTCAGCCGTACAAGGCGCCAGCCAGCTCGTCGGGAGCAGCCGGGGTTAGGTGTCTTGCTCATGGACACCTCGACACTTGGTCAAGTGGAACCGGGGATTGAACCACCAACCTTCCGGTTTGTAGACAATCTACATGAACCACTGAGCCACTGCCGCCCCTAAATAATTAACAGTGAGTTAGTTGATGTGGGCTGTATCAGTTGCACTTCAAAGGTGCAGCGAGGGCTAGTTATTAAACCGCGACAGGGATAATGGTTTTTAAACACTGTCGCTAATCCCCCACCACGGCCAGATAGCCGCGGTGAATTTAAGAAAAGACAGTCCTGAGGAACTAGTTCAGTGAATGGACTTAACTCATCAGGCTTAATCCATGTCTCAGTAATAAATAAGATATCCAAGTCCTGCGTCGTGAAGAAATTGTTTATTATAAATGTCTTGTTTACCACTGACCGGGCGTTGATTAAAGCCACCTTAAGTGGCGAGGCAGCTTCCTCCAGCTGTGCTGTTTGAATTAGCGATCGAAGATTGAAGAGATTCACTCCACGGCGTCGAAAGCTGGGGGAGACGGTGCGGGAAAGCGCAGACGAAGAGCATCGAACGACAGGTCGAAGCCACCGATGCGAAGGGAAAGACCATGCGAAGGCACTGGAGAGGCGGCGCTCGCGGGTTAGCTCAGGACCAATACACATAGGTGAAGACCGTGCAAGAGACTTCAACTGTGCAGCAATTCCACCCCGCTTGCCACGCTTCTTCCGACGCCGGCGCCTCAGGGGAAGATCAGCGGGATACCAGCGCAGTTGAGCAGGAAGGTGCAGGTACGCAGGTGGGGGAAATCGGCAATATCCATCAACGTCACCCTTGGTTGAATTAATAGCTATGCGGATATTTAATAGTGTTTGGCGATCGTACACTAATGACATGTTACAGTCCGAAGTTAGAAGAGATAAACATAAAAACAAACATAAAATCACGAGATTTAAAAACGAGAAGGAGAGCAGCAGACGGCGAGCCACATACAACGGCGCCATCTTTTTGTTCCAAAAGTTCTTGCGATAGCGGAGTTTCCTACTCCAACCACCCGACGTGAACTTCGTCGATTTTTAGGGATGGCTGGCTACTATCGTGGCTTTTGTAAAAACTTTTCGACGATCGCATACCAGCTGACTTCATTGCTTAGTCCATCAAGGAAGTTTGTATGGTCTGATGATTGTCAGTATGCTTTTGAATCCATCAAAAGTTTACTGTGTAATGCACCTGTTTTAGCTGCACCAGACTGTGATTCTGCTTTTAAACTCGATGTGGATGCCAGCGCCGTTGGTGCTGGAGCTGTCCTAATTCAAGAGGGTAAAGATGGTATTGAGCATCCTATCTGTTACTTTTCACGAAAATTCAACAGACATCAGTTGAATTACTCGACGATCGAGAAAGAAGCACTAGCACTTTTAATGGCTCTCCAATATTTCGACGTGTACATAGGATCGAGTAATATCCCAGTCACTGTGTTTACCGATAACCCTCTGGTATTTTTGTCCCGTATGCATAATCAGAATCAACGCTTGATGCGTTGGTCTCTGATTGCACAGGGTTATGATCTGGTGATTAAACACAAGAAAGGCATTGAAAATGTGATAGCTGATGCACTATCTAGAGTTGCTTATTGGGACCAGTAATAACTATTTGAACAACTATATGTATTTTCTTTCCCATATAGTTGATTCTTAAGGGGGAAGTGTTACGTTCCACGCGTGTGTGTGATTGTTTTTATTATCCTGTGCACGTTGCTGTGTTTATCACCTGTTGGTCGTTATGCTCATTATGCTCTCTCTGTCTCTATCACCCGATCTCTGCCTATAGGTTGCTGTGATTGGCCGAGTCGGACGTCATTCATCCTTAAGGCGGGACTTGGTGATTAACTGGAGGCCGTCCCAGCTGGTTAAAAGGATGTTGTGTTCATTGTCACTGTCTCTCTCTGTAGCTTCTGGTAGCAAACCCTGTGCTCTCTGTAACCTCTGTGCTCTTAGTAGCAATCTGAATACATTACTAGTGGAATGAGTTTGTGTATACTTCTAGCTGAATGAGGTTTGTGCTTTGTACGTGACATGTTTTCCTTTTTGAATGGGTGTGATCCATTTTGTGTTTTCTTTCTTTTGTTTGCTTTTCTGGGAAAAGGACAGAGGCAAGTATATCCCGATATACATTGCACCCGTAGTAAACAATTGTTAGACACACCAGGTAAGAAGTGAGCGCCACTCCCTGTATTTTTGTTTTATTAGATAGTTGAGTTAGGGTGCCGAATGCACCGAAGATTTCGGTTTATTTTCTACATTTTACTTTGGTTAGATAAGGTTTAGATTTAAGGAGTGTTTTGTTATCTTGTGTTCTTTCTTTTGGCGCCACTTTTGATCTTTTCCTATTTTATTGTTTGTTTATTCACCCTATCATTTATTGTATGTAGCACACCTTATTATTTAACTGGATTCATTGGCTTACGCTTGTAGAAATAAATTCCAGTTATTTTTCTCTTCAAAATGAGTCTGACATGTGTTTTTCCACCACACTTCACCTCCAGCAGTATGTTCAATATATAAATGTTGCGGTACCAGCCCTAGACCCACAACGGTTCGTAACACTAACATTAGTTTTTTTTTTATTTGATGCTAAGAGATGGCTTACTTTAGGTATACAAGACTTCCTTAGCTGCTGAAACACTAAAGGTTCAGACATTCATATTATATTTCTGGAGTTAACGGACGAAACAAGAAGATGATTAAAGCCATGCAGTGCTGTTAGTGCAATGTCGGATAAAGTGCCAAGTGTCCCATAATTTCCATGTATCGTTTAACAGTAATTATTCAGTACTTATCTGCTCCTACAACAATGTAATTTCTTTGTATTTCCTTATTTGGGTGCTTTTATAATATCTATAGATATGAATTAGTTAATATTATGCAACTATTTTCATACAAATTAAAATGCCATAATGTTATTTCAACCCTAAATAATTAGGTTTTTTATCAGTGCATTTTATCAGTGCACTTTTTCCTCTAATGAATTGCGCAATGCTTCTCATATTTCGGAGTGCAACGGACATGTGTTGTTAATTTTCCTGTAAATTTCCTCCGTTCAATTGCTCCCTGAGGAAATTTAGCCAAAGCTTTATTAATCAAAGTCTTTGACTTCAGGAAAGGGATTCCTGTGACTGCTGACTCATAAAAGTGATGTAATGGTTATGTTTTGCTGATTGCTGACATCAGCTCAGGATAATTCAGTTAAAGCGACCATTCATCATTAAGATTTCATCACCCTTGCTTTCAGTGACTGAAATGAACTCCTTTATATTTATCTTATAGTTCGATCGAGAAACTGAGCTTTGGAGCAGACAGAAAATTGTCTTGCCTCACCATGTTTGTGCTCAATAAAAATAAAAATAATAACCAGACTTTTAGATTTGCTGACGAAAATGTTAGTGCTCGTTCTTGATGGTTGCTTTGTGGTTGCCAAAATAAAAAGCTTGTTTCAGCTTATTCTCATCAAGCACCACACTTAGACAGGAAGAGTCCTGTTAACTGACAAGTAAAGTGGTCAACTACAGTTTTTATGTGCTTTTAGGTGTGAGGTTATTTGAAGTAGATCCTTCTCAATTTGTCGCAGATCTGTTTTGATCTGGTCGAGTGCAACAAGGAAAAAATATCAACCATATGTTTTGTTTCTATCAAAGGTGGTGTGTCAAATTGAACTCTATGGTATATGATGTAAATGTATCTGTCTAACACGCTCTCATGGCAATTCGCAACTATTTTATGTTTTAGCGAATTAGTGGCGAATTTGTACAAACTCATTTTCTCTTACAATCGGCTTACGCAGGTTTAGGGCTGGACCATCATGCTTTTCATATGGAATTTCATGAAACATTTTTCATACATTTTATGCAACACTTAACCGCAGCAAACACGACTAAAGGTCCAGGTATACTTCATTTTCCGTGTTCCACTCCTTCTCGCGAGCACAGTCGTATATAAGTATACTCAACCATGGATGAGTGCGGATGGATGCGTTTCGAAACGAGCAGTACAGTTGCTTTTTGATACCCTACCAGATGTCAAAGGAGTCATCATTACGGGACCTTCGTTGGAAGGATAGAAGAAAGTAGCGGATGCAGATAGCAATGAATCTGTGCAGTGGCCACATCTCCACATTTCTGGCACCGAGTTGCGGTATACATCCACTATGGCACATGGCTCATCTGGCAGGGCAAGGTACATGGCAATCTGCCCAACAAGGCAATCACACTAACATTCATGGTGTGGCCCATTGCCTTTGCGTGCAATGGCCATAGTGCCATAGTGGCCGTGAGGCCGTTGTATGATTCTGGGACATTGCAGCAAAGTTGACACAGCCAACAAAAAAGGGGGATACTGTTGATATCACATAATTACGTTAGTAATCAACTGTGCATATCGCCTCCTAGTGGACAGTTCTGTCTTAACATTCACCTCGCACATGCGCTGTGGTATACGCACCATCCACGGACCCGCCGGATGATGAAAATTACAGTACACCTTGAGCCTAATAATCAATGTAAATAAAGCTCAAGGTCACTTTATAATTAATAAATAGGAAATGAGAGAGCCATTTTCACACGTACAATTCTCTACGAATGTAAATCCCGGGAGCCCTCAGAACTTTATTGCGCACTGTAAGCTCCACAGATTGCACTGGCTGTGATTAAACAGGACTGAGCCAGGGTCATTAATATGGACTGCTCATTATATCACACCGTTTCTCCGAGTCTGATGTGGTGTTTCTGATGCTGGCATGTGAGGTGTTTTCACAACCCGATGACACCTACCTTCTGTGCTCTGTGGCTCAGGAAATATCTGAAATGTGGGCCGTAACAGGTGGCGGTTGACAGGGTACTGCTTCTTCCTGTAGTTTAGTCCTCCCCGGTCTGACTGCCGAACTGAGAAAAGTCTCAAAATGATGAGTTTTCCATACCCCATTGACTCCGGGAATGTGCGTTATGGTGGGAGGTCCACGATACAAAGGACACCAGGACAGTCGGGCGTAAAGATGGGCAGAGTGATCTGAATGATGCATGAATTTCCCTGAAGGCACAAAAACTGCAGTTTTTTTTTTTTTTTACTGAGGATAGAGGGGCATTCTGGAACTTATCATTAATTAATTGTGCTGTGGAGTGTTTTTTAAGTGCACTCAAAAAAGGATGGGTAATCTGCGTGAATTCAAACATAAAAAATAGAATGTGAATTTAACAGTGCAATTATATAATAATAATGTGATAAAAATTTGATGTTATATTATCAGATATAGATATTATCTATAGCAGGTGTCAAGCTATAAACTTCAAATAAAAATATACCTTATCATTTACACACACCTCTTAAAAACAACAGTGTTTTCCCTGGTCAGTCCAGTAAGTAAAATTAAGCAAAGGAATAACAGTTAAATGGCTTTCAGTGTAAACGTATTTCATGTTTTGCCTGACAGACTTCCGTCCTTTAATAGATGATGCTGACATTTACACCATTTATATATTTTTATATATAATTTACATTATAATACTATAGTATTATACCACACACTTATTATATATGAATGTGTATTGTAATATTATTTTAACAGTTACTTTGCTGTCATGTTCTGTACAGAAGCAAACGACATTTAAATAAAATAATTAAAAAGTCAGACAGACAGACAGACAACAGACACAGACAGATAGTAGATATGAAGATAGCTAGATGATAGATATAGATAATAATAGATAGATAGATGATAGATAGATAATAGATAGATAGATAGATTAGATATAATAGACAGACAGACAGGTGGATAGACAACAGTAAGGAAAAAATCGAGACGTACGGACGATCAGACGGATAGATAGATAGATAGATAGATAGATAATAGATAGATAGTAATAGATAGATAGATAACAGACAGCGACAGACAGACAGACAGACAGACAGACAGACAGACAGATAGTACAGACAGACAGATAGACAGAAGGACAGAAAGACGGACGACTAGATAGATAGATAGATAGATAATAGATAGATAGATAGATAGATAGATAGATAGATAGATAGACAGATCAGACAGGTGATAGACGACAGAAGACAGAAAGACGACGGGAGACACAGACGATAGATAGATAGATAGATAGATAGTAAATAGATCAGACAGACAGACAGACAGACAGACAGACAGACAGACAGACAGACAGACAATAGACAGATAGGATAGAATAGAGTGAGATAGATAGATAGATAGATAGATAGATAGATAGATAGATAGATAGATAGATAGATAGATAGATAGATAGATAGAAGACATAACAAGACAGAAGGACGAGAGACGGACAGATAGATTGATTGATGATTGATTGATGATGATATTGATGATTAGATAGATAGATAGATAGATAGATAGATAGATAGATAGATAGATAGATAGATAGATAGATAGATAGTAGATAGAAAGGACAGACAGGTGGATAGACAGATAGACAAAAGGACAGATATAGATAATCAATAATTTAAAGGAACAGTTGATCTGAGCATTGTCAATCTGAATAGCATTGATGTTGGATAGTTCAGGCTTATTTTGGCCTGTCTCAGGCTTTGGGTCTTACTGAGGCCAAACAACCCAAAGACAGTGATAAAAGCATCTGCACTCTGCAGGAGCTCTGACTTCACGAAGACAACCTCAGAATACTGAGAGGGATTTCCGCATTCCAGAATCGCCACAATAGCCTGGATTGAATTCGCCTATTGTAATCTTTTTTACATTTTGCATATCATTGCGCACCATGCGCTCACAGCATGGATTGAATAAATATTGATTCTGACAGTGGCTAGCTGGCTCAATCTCCAAAAATAAAACAAAGAATATGACTGTTTGCAGACGTCGGTGGCCCGGATATATCCTGTCCTACCCTTAAAGTGAAAATTCACAAGAATGGGAGATTATCTCGAGGTCGCCAAACTGGAAAAGCCAACAAAAGCACTTTATTCTCCTTTCTCCTGACTTAAGCCTCTGTCCCGGCCACGGTGATTTATCGATCCTCACTTGTGCAACCTGAGCTAAGGAAGGCCTGTTTCCTTGTTTCCTTGGTTACTGTGCTCTCGCTGTCATAACCTACCAGTGTCAGAAGCTTCGCCCAGAAATAGTCCAGCAACAAAGCCTGATGTGTAATATGTACCGTACGCCATTTATCTCCCAGAAGGTGTCATTTTCAATTACTGTAAAGAATTAATTTAGCACATATGGTTATGAAGTTGTTTTTACCACAATGTGGGCATTTAAACTGTAGAGTTATCGCAACCATCACGTTATTTTGTTTTACCAAGTCGTGGGGCACAGATGTGATGTCTTGAAATAGCTTGTGAATGTAAATTAGATTATTTAATATTATATCATTTAAGATTATATCCAAGAATGAACACTTGAAATATATCAGTCTGTGTGTAATGAATAAATATCCAAATTTCACTTTTTGAAGGGAATTACTGAAATAAATCAACTTTTTGATGTAATTATATGACCAGCACATGTATATCTGAAACTAGAATCTAGTTTTGTCTAGTTTTGATCTTTCGGTTCATGTTTTATGTTCTTTGTTTCGTCACGTGATTCCCTTGCCCTCATGTCACCCTGCCATATACTTGTACACATGTATTCTCATGTGTCATGTTGTCAGTGGGTAATTGTCAAATGTTCACAGGTGTGTCTTGTTTAGTGTTTAATGATTAGTCTTATGTTTGCCATGCGTCTTTGTCTTATATTGACGTAACCCACTGTTGGTGAGTTTTCAGTTCATGGTTTAGTTGTCATGTATTTTCATATTTTGGATTATCAATAAGCTGCACATTGGTTCTCCAAGCTACCTTCAGTGGACTAAATGTTACTAAACCACACACACACACACACACACACACACACACACACACACACACACACACACACACACACACACACACACACACACACACACACACACACACACACAGACACACACACACACACACACACACACACACACACACACACACACACACACACACACACACACACACACACACACACACACACACACACACACACACACACACACACACACACACACACACACACACACACACACACACACAGGCATTTTGGAGTAATTTGGTGTTTTTGCACTGTCTGAAGCAGATAACTGTGCGCACAAGTGTGTGTGTGTGTGTGTGTGTGTGTGTGTGTGTGTGTGTGTGTGTGTGTGTGTGTGTGTGTGTGTGTGTGAACACAATAGTTGTCTATACATGCAGAACTCATGTAAAAAGCAAAGTGTATAATTCACATATTATAAATTAAATAATTGTTTAATATTTTATACATTTTCATTCTAAGAAATATATATATATATATATATGTGTGTGTGTAAATTAAATATTTCATTTTGAAGAGTATAATTGTATAATTTCATATCACACACACACACACACACAGACACACACAGACACACACAGACACACACACACACACACACACACACACACACACACACACACACACACACACACACACACACACACACACACACACACACACACACACACACACACACACACACACACACACACACACACACACACACACACACACACACACACACACACTGGCATTTTGGAGTAATTTGGTGTTTTTGCACTGTCTGAAGCAGATAACTGTGCGCACAGGTGTGTGTGTGTGTGTGTGTGTGTGTGTGTGTGTGTGTGTGTGTGTGTGTGTGTGTGTGTGTGTGTGTGTGTGTGTGTTTGATATATGAAATTATACAATTATACACTTCAAAATGTAATATTTAATTTACACACACACACACACACACACACACACACACACACACACACACACACACACACACACACACACACACACACACACACACATACATTTCTTAGAATGAAAATGTATAAAATATTAAACAATCATTTAATTTATAATATGTGAATTATACACTTTACTTTTTACATGAGTGCTGCATGTATAGACATCTATTGTGTTCACACACACACACACACACACACACACACACACACACACACACACACACACACACACACACACACACACACACACACACACACACACACACACACACACACACACACACACACACACACACACACACACACACTTGAAATATGCTGAACTGGCACTCGCATACAAGATGTGTGAAATCCACTTCCTCTATCAGATGCAAGCCTGTGGTTGACAACATGCCCCACCCAACCTTCTAAAATCAAAGAAAAAGAGTTATTAATACAAACGCCTTTGTCAAGAGAAACAAAGTTGTGTCCGTCTGATTCACTGATCTTCTGAAACAACGTAAAGTTAATGTGACACGACAACTTGTGTTGCAATTACTAGTCAGTAATTAGTCTTTCTGCTGCACCTAAGGCCATGATATGCTAATGCTAATGATAAAGAAATTACAGTGTCAAAATAAATTAGTGCATGTGAGTTGAATCACCACAAAATTGTGCTAATGTATAATATCTGAACTAAAACTAGCGAGCATGCGATGCGAACTTACGGCGATGGAGCAACGCAGGTTTACTTGCATGTGAGACAGGAGTGAATGAAAAGTGACTTTAAATATTACTGGCTTCCTTCCAGCTTTTTTTGTGATCGTTCTGCAGATAACTTTCCAATTTCAAGAGGCAGAACGTCAGTCGGAATGGGTTGTGAATGATCAGTTGTGAGCGGTAATAGAGTTTCATAGCTTCAAAACGGTTAGGCTTTTTATCTAGTGCGTCACGGCAAACATTTTTATGTGCATTTACGTTTACAAATGTTGTGATTACAAAACCTAACACATCGTCACTGTTGGAACACATCTTCTGTATTAGAACACATCGTCACTGTTGGAGAAAGTTCTTTAATTTATATTCCAAACATAATGAAACATCTTCCGTTGGTAACGGCACAGTTTACCCAAAATAAACTCAGAAAAAATGTCCCGGAGCATTTTTGATCATCTTTCAGTGCATTTTAAACCCCCCTCTGAGAGCACATCTAGTAAACATGTTTCAGACAAGTCAATCATCTTTCTCTCCCAACTAATCAATTGAGTGGCCGAGGCTTAAAGAGCCCTGGAATAGATTGAGGTTTTTTCAAACAGTCCAGAGTGCACTTAAGCATGAGGATAAATCGGCTAACATTTCCATCCGCGGCCCAGCATGGCATATTAATGGCCGTTATATTTGGTTTTGGTCACATCTGACCACCAAAGAATGCTTTTAAAGCTTCCACTCTATAGTTTGCTTGGCTAGGAGGAACACAACAGGGAGAGCAATCAGAATTTTCTGGGGTTTATGGATTTCAGCTGTCTGAGCAAGCGGGTTGCTGCCCACACACAAAATAAGATGCAGAAGATAAAGAAAGGGGTGACATTTAGGGCTCGCCAAATGCAAAATCTGAGGGTTTTAAATGAGGTTGTGGCTTAGCTCTTGGTTTCTTGGATTTATGCTCAAAGGCCATGTTTCTGACTTTGCTCTAACAGCGTATAGTAAATGAAAATGTGCTGAAATTACAACTAGCTCTAGGCAGAAATGCGGTTTTCTGCCCAAAGCATATACCATGGCATTTATAATAAATTTCCCTTTCGGAATGTGAACATGCTTTGGAAATGATTTCCATATTGTTTTTATAATATAATATAATATAATATAATATAATATAATATAATATAATATAATATAATATAATATAATATAATATAATATAATATAATATAAATAAGCTTAATAAATAATATGACCAGGGGCAGTTAATTGGTTTTTAATTAATTACTGTTAATTCTATTCTAGTTTTGAAGTCACTTTTAAAATATATTATATTATATATTTTTTTTAATTTCGGAATGTGAACATGCATTGGAAAGTATTTCCATATTGTTTTTAGATAATAATGCAATGTAATGTAATGCAGTACATTCTCCAAACCACTTGTCCTATGTGAGGTCAAGGGATTCTAAAGCATATCCCAATACTATAATATAATAGATATGAAAAAATAATATATAATATATAAAAAGGTTATTAATAAATAATATGACATGGGGCAGTTAATTAGCCTCTAATTAATTACAGTCAATTATGTTCTAGTCTTGAAGCCAGTCACTTTTGAAATTGATTTTAATTATAATAATATAATATAATATATGCCATTCGTGCACACTTTTGATAGCAGTGAGTGTTTGACCGCGGGTGCATTTAGAGGTCCTCCATGGCTATAGCGAATAGCGTCTGCATCATCAGCGAATTTGGCACTTTTCAACGGATAATCTCCCATGATAAGAATCCCACCAACCCATTTCACATTATCTGATGTTATCTCACATGCCCAAAGTCCAATTTCTCAGTTCAATCACAAAACACTGAGCAGATAAAAAAAAAAGTCACCCTCAACTTACTCACCCTGATGAGCCAATGAAGACGAAGAGCTGCAAGAGAAGAGGCCAGAGATAGCAGGCTTTCTGATCTTCGGTCACTGTTGGGTCATTCCTGTTAAGAAGAACCTTTTGAACTGTTACTGTACATTTAAAACATGAATATGGCATGCTGTAATTTAAGAGGATGTCTATAAAAAAGTATATCAGACTATCATAAATATATTTTTTAGATTATAGACATATTTTAATATTTTATATTATCATAGTAATATTACAAGGTTTCTGTAAAATAAAATAAACTTAAGTTCATAAGTACATTTTATTTATAAAGCACATTTAAACACATAAAACTGACCAAAGTGCTGTACAGTGAATAACTAAACAAATAATACAAAAACACATAGGATATTGTCATAATAAACTAAGAATAATAAAAAATAAAAATAAAACATCTTAAAAAACAAGTAATAAAGCTGTCATGGTTTTGATGTGTTTGAGTTATGTTTTGTGATCTTGGTTTCCCCTGTCTTTGTGATTTTGGTTCAGTCCTGTTAGTTTTCCCGCTCTGTCTGATTAGCAATTCCCGTCACCTGTGTTCAGTTCATTATCCCATTAGTCCCCATTCATTTAAGCCCTGTGTTTTCCCTCAGTGTTTGTTGGATAGTCGTCTATGTATGGTTGTGTTTCTTTCTGAAGTCCTGGAGTTTTGTTCTTTTGTTTCTGTTGGTTTTTGGAAGTTTGAATTTGAAAATAAATCTTCTAAACTGCAGCTACGGTGTCCTCGTCTTCAGCTCTCTGCACCGCAACCCTGACAAAAGCAAAGCAAAACAAAACAACACCCTTATCGCCTTGTAAACTACAAAAACGCAAATCTGTGAAACATGGTGACATCATGACCATGTGTAGGCTAACACGTTTACATGTTTGGTCTATAGGCTTTTTTAAATTAAAGGTTCCTTACATCAGACTCAATGATGATATATGTTTTCGAAGCCTTTATGTTGAAATGTTTTGACATTTCACTAAATGAAGTAAAAAGGGACTTTATTTCAGGGAAGAACATTCTACAATTGAGATCACAGTGAATGTTTCTCGCTTTGTGAAGATGAAATTTACCCACAACACAAAGTAATAATACAGTATCATCAAGATTAACATCATTAGAATGAAAATGGGACAACACATGATAGATAATGTAATTTGTTATAAGCATGCACTGTAGTAAAAGAATGCGTATGTGTGCAGGGTGGTCAGAATGGTCTTTCTTTACAAAGTGACATCACCAACTTGTCTGGCATGCATAGCGTTATTAGACGTTTTCACAGATCCGTGTGAACAGGGATCGTTTTGATAACGTTGTACAAAGAAAAAAACTCTTTGGTTTTTAGCACATCATTGTCGTGTAAACGTAGCCTACCCTTTATGTCCATGAAAACGAAACTAAGAACAAACAACTGAATAAATGGAACATACTAAATACGAAATGTTTTACATTGTTCTTTCATTTTTCTAATTAATGTTTATATGACTTAAATTGACATGTTCAGTTAGTACACTTATAATCACGTGGCTATATTATAAATATTAGGCTATATTACATATTTAAAATGCATATGTTTTATATATATATACGGTGTATATATACAGTATGATGAGGACCTGAATATGTCGTGAATGACATGAATGAGCTTGTTAATTAGACTGAAGAAGGTGTGACTCTAGCTATTCCTTGTGATGAGAGGAAGGATATGAAAGCCATAAGAAATGACACCAGGGCTAGTATTCACATGTAATTGCTCACCCAGGGAGGAAGCAAAGAGACTAGTGGTCTAGTGCACAACCGAGGTGTCAGGTTCTGTCAGGATGATGAAACTCCACACAGCCCACAGACTTGCTCTGAGACTGCTGGGTGCCGGGGGGGGGGGACGTCAATTTTCGACTTTATAAATCTAAAATTGATGAAATATGAGGACACTCTTCACCGGCTATGGCTTAGTTTTATATTTTAGAGGTCCTTTACTGCAGCCACTCGGGATTTGGCCCCTGATTCGTGTTACACCAAAGCCAAGAGCCTTTGAAATGCGAGAGTTTGTTCCAGAAACCACATCAACTTTGTGTACAGCAGATTTGATTTCAGCCGCTTATCATGTGGAAGAACTGAAAGTAATCCCTGGATTAGCATACATGTGTTTCTTCGACTATGGCTATATATATATATATATATACTCTGAAGACTGGAGTAAAGATGCTGAAAATTACACTTTGATAGGAACAAATAAAATTTTAAAATATATTACAATAGAACAGTTATTTAAAACCGTAATAATATTTTACAATATTACTGTTTTTACTATAGGGAGAGCCGGGACGATTGAAACGCGGGACGGATGAAACATTGAGATTTCCTTGAAAACCACTCACGTCATGTACGTCAAATTTTGTCAGCACGTACAGCACGCAATTGCCTACCAGACTCCCGAAAACATTTTTTCTTTACGTCATGCCGTTTTAAAGTTAGAGCCGGAAAGCTGTTTTTGAGTGCGGTTAGTGAATTCTTTCGTGCAGTACTTTTTTTTGACTGACAAGTTGTATTTATAGTTTCATGTGCCATTATAATGATAATACTGAAGGTGTATTAGTACTACAACATACCCTTAAGTGTGTAATATCAGAGTCTTTTAGTTTAAGGGCAAAACAGGTTTAACTGTCAGGAGGCGCTGTCGGGACGGTTGAAACAAGTATTCAATCTTCAATAAATTTAATTTATCGTCTTCTGGTTGACAATTTTCTTCATAATAACAGGCTATTCAACCAGCAAACACTCAATATGACTCGAGGAAGAAATTTAAGAAAACGGATTTGTCTTTATTCATCAAAATAGCTTATTAGAAAGATTATGCAAAACGCGCATATATTGCCTATTGTTTATTGGGCGACAGAAAAATGTTTTCAATATGAACCTTTAAATTAAAATAAATGACTAAATATGTTTGTAACAATATGTATATAAGTTACTTGTCAGGTATTGTTCATAAAAACAAGCATTAGATGAATAGTTACCGTTTAAACTGTTATGTTTCATCCGTCCCACCCCTGTGTTGCAATCGTCCCGCTCAGGCGGGACGATTGAAACAAAGCACTACTACCGTTCAAAGTAAATTTTTACTTAAATCATTCTATATTTGTACCGAATAACAAATGATGCTAAGAGAACACATATATGAGTTGTTGATCACACACACACAAAATAACTATCTGTAACCTTATCTTAGAAAACGACGTTTATCTGAAAAGTGTTTCAACCGTCCCGGCTCTCCCCTACTTTTTTATCAAATACTGTAAGCACAGCCTTGGTGAGCATAAAGGTATTTATTAATTTATAGAAATTACTGTATATGATTTAGGTTTTACAAATTGCAAAAAAATGAGAAATATTGTTTTTGAAATGACCTTCATATAACAAAAAGACTTGGAAATCTCTTTAAAATGCAACCCTGGGACATATAAGTGCCTGTAGTTGAAGAGTAACTCCTATGCACTTTGTGTGGTAAGTTCTGAAATGCATTTAAAAGCACAGGAATGATTTCCTTGAACTCACCAGTGAACTAATGTCTCACTATGCCCTGGAGCATATTCCATATGCAAAACTCTGACAAGTGCAATTTTACAAAGACCAGAAATATCCTCAAATGACATGGGTTAACTGTCAAAAACAGCACAGTATGCCTCGGATGAAGAGAAATATCCAAACAATTAGCTAGGCCTATTACATGTGATGGGAATGAATCATTAGACAGAAAATGTATGATTATGATTTTTTATGGGCATTATTTCATTCCTTTCAAGCCCATTTCCGCCATAATTATAAGATAAATCGAAATTGAGACAAAGTTGAAATTGAGGGGAAAAAAGCATATTTATGACAAGTCGAAATTTGGACAAGTCACTATAGCTTTTTTAAATGTCATTACCTGAATTTTTATAATTTGGACATTGAATATTCGTGTTGAGGGTAATTCACCAAAACCTGCTCAAAACATACAATGCAAGTCAATGGGGTCCTTTGAGCAATGAGCAACTTTGGACCCCATTGACTTTCATTGTGTGCACAGAAAAACTCTTTTTTTCACGATTTGAGTTACTGTCATGTTAGGATGCACATAAAACTGTCATTTTTTATATTCAGTAAATGATTGTTTGGTAACAGTGTAATTCTCTAGGATCACACGTGGAATCAAACCGTCCGTTAGCTGCCTGTCAGATGGATGACAGTGAACGGCGTGTTCAATAAAGAAGATAAACACGCAAGAGAGCTGTGACCCTGGTCCAGGCGAAGAGACATGAAGTCAGGCGTCAAAAT
The DNA here is from genome assembly GCA_036326025.1 of Chrosomus eos. Taxonomy (NCBI): domain Eukaryota; kingdom Metazoa; phylum Chordata; class Actinopteri; order Cypriniformes; family Leuciscidae; genus Chrosomus; species Chrosomus eos. Next base: position 22,076,549 of record CM070838.1, read on the forward strand.
GATTTTCATAGCAGATTAAGCTGGCAGCCGGGCCGTTTCAGGGGCGGACGCAGCAAACATTCCGGATTAGGATCAGCGCTTATGTGCCCGTTAAGATGATTGCGTTTCGGGGAAAGACGCTTTCCGTGCGTTTATTGAACATGAGGATTTATCTGATCCCCTCGGTCAGCTCAGATCATTTAATGCTGCAGGGCTTCTCATCAAATGAGTTCCAATGCAATACAAATCAACTATAATACTGACATCTAAAGAGAAATTCAAGCAGCTGATTCACAACATTTTCATGTTTTAAACAGTCAATTTATGTTCATGTATAATTATCTTGTTTCATTTACATTAAATGGTTCAATTAAAAGAAATAATCCAATTGATTTAATTACTAAAACTTTGCATAAACCAGTTATATTTCACTGCAAGATTTGGAAGACCGTGAAAAACTTCATTTATGGCATGGCACATTTTAACATGAAACTCAAACGCCTTTATAAAGAGCTTTAAAATGGCAACTGAAGCAGCCCAAAAAAATGAAGGGATTAAAAAAAGCATATGAAAAACATTTTTGTGTTTGTTTGTTTGTTCTGTTTTTGAAAATAATCCATTTGTGTGAGTCCATATAATGTGTGAATGGCTGAGCTTGGTTGACTCTTGAAAAACCACACACAACGATCGAGACGGTAATCCATATATGACCCCAGTGGATGAATCAGTGTCTTCTGAAGCGAAGCGATAGTTTACACGACACCGTTTTCAATTAATAACAGTAAACATTTTACACGACAACAGTGTTTTGAGGGCCTGGAAACGCAAACTTTTGAAAACGGTTTCAAAGTGCAAGTTTTTGAAAACGGCATCATCATCTCTGTGTAAACTACAAAAACACATGCGTATTAAATGTTCAGTCTATGTAGTGTTTCTTTACAAAGTGACATTGCTAGCTACTGGCCTGGCATGAATAATACAGCGTTTTTAGTCGTTTCGTGGATCCGTGAATAGGGATCGTTTTGACAACGTCTTCGTTTTCATAACTTTCTTACTACCGGTATCATTTTACAGAAAGCTGAACTTGTGAACGCACCTATGGGATAGTTGGCTGGAAGCAATGATTATAGATTAAAAGAGTTTCAAATATTAGTATTATTCTTATACACTCATTTCGTTTCGCTTCAGAAGGCACTGACTCATTCACTGAGGTCGTATGGATTTACGTCCTGATGTTTGGGGATTTTCAATGGGGATTATATGGACTTAGAGATTCATTAATTTCCTAAAATCTTTGTTTGTGTTAAGCTGAAGAGAGAAAGACATATATACATCTGGCATTGCATGAGGGTGAGTAAATGATGAGAACATTTTCATTTTGGGGTGTGCTATCCCTTTAAGATTTCATTTGCACCTCGTTGGCTCATGAATATTAATTATCTAGAAGTGTGATCACTGGGTACTCAATCCAGTCACATTACTTAGTTAATATTCATGAGTCAAAGATGTTCAGTCCTTGAGATACAATATCAAGCCAGTTTTATATTTGCTCAGAAATTATTATGTTATTTTATCCGGAGATGAAGTATGAAGGATATAACATTTATGCCGTTGTCAGCAGGATCTAACAAGTAGCATACTTGCTAAAACTGAAATATGAATAGTTTGAGATAAAAATATGATGTAACAAAAAAACCCCATCAAATTTTGGCCTATATTTGAAATGTGCTTCTAGAGATGCAAGACACATTTTCAGATGATGGGATTTGGGCTGAAATTGGACCTGGGTTACGCAAATATAATGATTTTTTTTAAAACGAACTGGCTAAACGATTCTTAAAATATGCCACAGCTGCACAAACTGAAGTACTGAGAGAGATACTGTACATTGTGAACAAATAGCTTTTTCAAAACTGGGCTGGCCTTATCCTTTTTGTGAATTTGAATAAGCTCCATATTCCTTAGAGGAAAACCACGTAGCTGGTGCTTGAATGAGAATAAGGGCTGAATATCTGCATGGTCAGCCAAACTATTTTAGCTTCCCCCACCGGTTTGTACAGCGGTAAACGCTATCTAGGTTAGATTGAAAAAAAAAAAAAAAAAGTACCTCAGAACTTTCTTATCCACAAGAGCCTATAAGAAGAAACAATAAGGCAATGCCAAGGGAATGTCTGCTAGTTGCTGGGGAAAGAAAATGTTGGAAAGAGTCCAAGCGCAACGATTTTCTCAGATACAAATAAAGTGGGACTTTGTCTTTGTCCGCTGTTCCTTTATTTGATTATTGAAGAACCAAAACATCTCGCTCCCATTTGCACCTGAAAGGCAATTTAAAAAAAAAGAAAGAAAAAATGAAAATAAATTATTCAACCAGAGAATGATGTAGGGGATAAGAGAGAGTGTGGCTGGAGAGAGTGCATTAACTTAGCATTGAATGTTTTAAATGATTTTTCTGAAAATGGTTGGTGTAGCGTAAACAGTAAGAACCTAATCCATCTCAGCAGGGATCGCTCATGTAGGATGTTTTCTACAAGCCACAGACAACCAGTAACGATAAGCCCAATCTTGCCTGCAATTTCCCCCAACAAGCTTTCCAAATCCATTTGTCAATGAAAGAAGAAGTCTTTGGATTTCCATCAGACCAATTTGTTTGAGCCCCCATGACCTCAGTGCACAAGCAGCTTTCTCTGGCATACTGTACCTGCCAAGACAAAGTCTACCCAGGGATTTCACTTCCTAATCAGACATATTCTAATTAAATTTCACTTCTCAAGCTGACTAAAAGAAAAAGAAATTAAAATGTAGCTTGAAACATTTAAAAGACTAATGCAAAATTGTTGCCTTTCATCAACAATATCCCTCTGTCTGAAGAAAAAACGTGTCGTTCTGGCTAATGAAAAGAGCTTTTCTCAACCAGTTAGCACAATGCTAAGCTATTAACCCGTGTGAAAACGAAGTCCCCTTTAGAATACTTTTAAAAAGAGTAGCCTATAGTTATCACAGACATAATATACTTTGAAAATATCCTGGATGTAATGTTTTCGGACACTTAATTGCATGTTAATTGCAATTAAATAAAAATGTAGTTTATATTAAATGCAATTAGCTCAACTTTAGAGTGTTTTTTACCCACTGAACTCTTTCTCCGCCATTGACATAAAGTGTTTTTAGCCAGCTGAAAAAATGCCTTTACACATCTTCTGAAATAGTACATAATCTCCGGATCAAAACACATGTGAAAAAGAAGCAGAAACCAGCGATACAAGCATTGCTTATGCATGTTGTCTTAAAACAACAACAACAACAACAACTCTTTTTTCTCAGGTTTTTTTTATTTTTTTAAATGTTGCTTTTTTATTAAACTTACTCAGATTCAAGAGTTGATTAAAAGAAGAATGCATGAAGCTGGAATAAAACAGTTTTTTTTTTGTGTGTCCATACAATGAAGAAGTCCAAATTGACAATGAAGAAGTCCATTGACTTTTAATTCTATAATATGGACTTTTTCTACATAAAATTGTATGGACTTTTATCTTCTCTGACATAATGAGCTGTTGGATATTTTACTATTACTCTGTTGCTAGGGTGTTTGCGTAAACTGGCCACATTTAAAGCCCACCCCCAAGTCTCTATGATACCATGGACCCTCGATATGTCTTGTGGATTTTTTAGCTATTTCATCATCTGCCTGGCAAAACATCAATAGAAAAAAAAACAGGTTCGAACAAACCCCTAAGTGTGAGAAAAAATAACAATGATGCTTTCCCGCACCAAACACCAGTAAACATGCAAGTCTTCCTTGTATCAAAGTGGATTTTTGTGTCGTCTCCGAAGACTCTCCTTGCTGGCAACCCACTAAAATATTTTGCTTTGCGTCAGAGAATCGTTTTAATTATTCATTGGTTCATGCTCAAGTACCCTTAGAAATTCAGCTTGACAGAGATTTTGTTCACCTGCGCTGAAGGATCAACACAACCTGATCATTTGCAAGACTTCTTGTGACCCGTACAGTCCAAATCAGTTCTCTGAATTATTCGCCGTTCATTTTCCCTCTGTACCGAAGCTATAATGATGAATGAAATCATTTTTCCCCACCATTTCACTTCAGGGTTTACGTAATATGTTGCTGTGGCAACCATATATTCCAATATTTCATACAAGGCTAGCAACGTTATAATGCTGCAAGGAGTGTAGTATGTAAGATAATGAAATTTCACATATTTTTATATGCAATGTGTCTTGGACCACATTTGGCATCCAAAACCAAGATAATCCTGAAAACAGACCAAGGATTCAACAAACAAGAAATAAGAAATATTTTCAATTCTACACCATTTTAAGTCACTAAGCAGACTTTTGGACCCAGTATAATGGTGAATTGAGTATTGCTAGCTATTAATGGCTTGCACTTCAAAGAGACGAACACATCAAAGCCACATTGGCTCATTTGCTGATCATTACAGGAATATCTCATTTAAGACACTACAGGTGAAAAGGGTTAACATTTTACCATACTTCCCCAGTTGATTAATCCAATTATCCATAAAGCAAAAACATCATGTTAAAATGTGTTTCAAATGATACAAGCTTTTAAGGGACCTCTATTTGTTCATCTCTCAGGCGTCATTGTATTGTATTGCACTGCATTATATGTCTTGTCCCCAACAATAAAATCTATTTAAATATCATCTTACTAAGACAGTATTATTGGGAGATAAAGAGGGACAACTGATATTTGTATGCATTGCATGTAAGCAGAGTTGCCAAGTCTGTGGTTTTCCTGGAGAATTGGGCTACTTTTACACTGATGCCAAGGGTTGTTTTTATAGCTCACGGAATAAAGCGAAACCCTCACCTCCCAAAATGCAATTTTTACGCCCAGAACATTTTTACCAGGACCCCCGGAACGCAATTGTACTGTAAAAAAAAGTTATTGCCTTAAATTTTTAAGTACAATCAACTTGGATGTTTAAGTAATTTAAACTTAATTTATATTAAACTGATTTAAAAAAATATATATATTCTATAACTTGAGAATAAGTTTACTTTAAAATATAAGTATAACTTTAAAAAGTTGAAAATTGCTTAACTTATTTTGATGAGTTAAAGCCATGTAAAATCATATGTTGTCATTACTTATTGATCATATAATTTGGGCTGGTTTTGTTGTGCAGACCCGGCAACCCTGTATTTGAGTCTACTTTAATAAAGATCTTATTGATTTAGGGTACGTTTACACAACAACAAAGCTCTAAAAACAGAAAGGTTTTTTCCTTTGCGTTTTTCGCGTACAGGCGACAACGTTGTCAAAACGATCCCCATTCACACGGATCCGCGAAAACAACAAAAATGCTGTATTATTCATGTCAGGGCAGTAGTTGGCGATGTCACTTTGTACTAATAAGCACGTAATATGCATGCCCATGGAGACGGTGAATATGATTTCACCAAATGATTGAATTTCATGGATCAACATTCGAATCAACCAATCAGATTTGAAGGACAAGTCAAGTTTAGGCTTCCTACCAGGGTTAGGTGGTTCTATATCAGTGTTATTCACCTATCATTACCCTCTGATTTTGTTACGGGTAGGGTTAGGTTCGGGGGGAAGAAATAGGGTTAAGACTACATTTTTGGACATGAATGCTGTTCCAGGATCAACAAATTATGCTTACTTGTCTTAGTTGGCAAAATCACAGTGACTGCATGGAGGTAATAACAGTATCATTTTCAGAAGCTTACTATGAACCCTGTTATCAAAAGTTTGCTGCTGTTGTGTAAATGAGTGACGAAAATGCATAAAAAGCTTTCAGTTTTTAGTTGAAAACAGTTTCATGTAAACGCCGCCTGACATTACAAGCCATCAGAATTTCATACTTTTAAATATCAAAACCAGCACCAATTTGCATATTTTTGCTTAGTTTGTGCCTTTAAATAAAATTCAGGTTTATTCCTCCTCAATTCTGAGCTCAATATTCACTTATTGAGGCATAAAAGCCTGATGCATCAAATAACATTTTAATATATAATATATATATATATATATATATATATAAAATATATATATATATATATATATATATATATATATATATATATATATATATATATATATATATATTTTTTTTTTTTTTTTTTTTTTTTTTAAATATTTTGTCTAAATATTCAAGAAACTGTTTCATTTAAAAAAATATATTTTTCTGACTATTATTTCATATGTCAAGCTTTACAGGGTTAAAGATATGTAAAGTAGACCCAATTTGAAATCTACAGACACTTAAAGATGTATTTTAGATTCATTATATTGTATTTTACTTTTATTTCCACCAGTCTGAAATAAGACATGTTATAGAAGCAAACCAGCTCAAAATTGAGCAGTGCATGAAAAAACTGTTTTGCCTGTTGTTTCTTGCCTCAACACCGAGAGTGAGAATCAGCTTTAACATGCTGTACGTGCAAACATCTTGGTGAGAATGCCCATAATGCATCTGGTGCTTTCAAATGAGAAAAGCAAAGAAAAAAAAAACACTTTAATGACTAAACGTAACGACTCGCTGATGTGAGGAATCTGCCATTAAACACCTACGCGCTGCTTGCTGTAGTGAGACGGCTTTCATTTTCTCTTATTTACACTCTCGATCTGGTAATTGAGAGACACAAAGTGCACCAGGGTCAAGGATGTGTTTTTTTCCCCCCATCTCTCCGGTGTGGTGAAGAGAGACAAACATCCGGTGTTGAATTGAAGAGGTAATCACCTCTATCCGTTCTGCCACATAACCCTCTTCACGTTATTGATAAACAGCCAGTGCTCATTACCTCTCACCAGAGGTTCCTTTCCATCCGCTCTGCCTGATGAAACAAGGGACACCTTAAATACAGAGACCTACTTTCCTGGATTTGGGCTCAGATGTCTCTTTAACTTAATCTTGGCTGTCAGAAAGGGAGCTCTTGTTTGGTTGTGAGAGAGGGATCTATTTAAGGTTTTTTGGGGCTGGGTGTGACGCGGGTCAGAGGAGCAAACGTGGATCTGGGCTTGGCCTGTCCTGATGAACACTAGATAAACCCTGCAGGAAGAGCTTCCCCCACAGACAGATGGAGAGAACAATCACTCAGCTCAGCTCTCGTCTAGCAGGAACGCTTTTTCATCAGTCCGGGGGAATAAAGCTCGCACAATACCCTGTTGTGATATTCATTTCTCGCACCAAAGCCTGAATTGCTTTAAAATAAATTGTTCTAGAATGTAAAACATTTGAATTAATTCTGTAGTAATATATAAACAAATGCAAATACTATATAAATATATAGCCCTAAATTATTCTATACTAATAATAATAACAATAACAATAATAAAAAATTATCTATAAAAGTTTTCCCAAGTATACACATGGGAATAAACGTGAAAACATACAAATACATAAATAGCCCTCATGTCTTAAGCAACTGTCTATGCAAGTATTGAAAATCCTAAGTAAATACATAAATAGCCCTCATTAAATATGTTTTATTTAAGTTCTTTGTGGAGCACTCTGGGCAACCGTTGTTGTATTAAATAGTATATTTAATACAATATATATAATTTTGTATAATATAATATATATAACTTAATAATTATATATATATATATATATATATATATATATATATATATATATATATATATATATATATATATATATATATATTAAATCATCTTAATTGTTAGTTACATTCAATTGGTCTTATTTAAATACATGTAAATAAACATTAATATAACTAAAAAGCCTCATTAAATTATTCTATTAATAATAATAATAATGAAAATCTCTTATTTTTCTTTTCGAATTATGTCGATACAAGTACAAAAGTAAATAGATAAACACATACTGTAGATAGATAGATAGATGGATAGATAGATAGATAGATAGATATAGATTTCATTTTTGTATAAAAAACCCCTTTGATAGTGAATCATATAGTTCAACAGATCTTAATAAGGTGGCTATATAGCTTGTCTCAGTAATCTCTGCATGTTATTTCGCGTGTATCTTTTAGCACCTCTGAAGTAATGTGACAAATGGTGCCACATCCATCTCATTTTCCCTGTCAGTGATTGCCAGTGTCTTTAAGCCCTGGAGTGTGTTTGATAAGAATTTGATTACGGCTTCTTCTTGCAGAAATTGAACACCGATGGCCATGGGCACCAAATATTCCTTATCTGGGATTCTGGCTGTGGTCATGTGCCTATTTCAATTCCCCCAAGGAATGGATCCTGGGAACGGTAGTTACAAAACAATCAAAAATAGATAACATTAATTTGTACAAGCATGTTCAGGGGAGAAAGGGAATGATACCCTTGAAATTAGATATTTGCCCTCAAAATGTAATGATGTTTGGTGTGGAAATTGCATTTTCATTTTCACATTTGAATCCAGGGGAATGAGAAAAGACCGTGACTAACACTTTTTTTTCAACTGTGACCAAACAACAATATAACTTATTATCGAAATATCTTTTTATGACATGTTTAAATGTTAAATTTAAAATTTCAATTTTGAAAACAGCTGTGCTGCTTAATATTTTTGTGGAAACTGTGATACTGTCACGTAGGTAATGTGGTGCGGTAGAAGCACGGGAAGGAGGCTGGATCCAAACGCAGTGTACAGGCTTTATTTAAACAAACTACAAACTTAGACTCAGACTGGGATACAAGACTCAGAATCAGAAGCGACCAACGTAGACATCAAACATTCATTTAACAACTCCCCAGGACAGGGCAGAAACACAGGGCTTAAATCATAGAGTACAAATGAGTTAACAGGATAACAAGGGGGCGTGGGAAATGGGAAACACCTGGGATCACTAATAAACAAGACAGGGAACCACTGAACATGACAAAACAAGACAAGACACAAAACCCACATTACGACATAACCCCCCCCTTAAGGGCGGCTCCTGACGCCCAACAAAACAACAACCAAAAGTTCAGGAGGGCGGTGAAGCACAGGCAGTCCTGGGGGAGGGATGGAGGGCCAGGCCCATGCAGGGGAACAGGACCTGGACCTAGGCAAGGCGGGCCTGGGCCGTGGAGCATGGGCGGATCTGACAGACCATGTGGCCAGGGCGGAGCTGGACACGGGTGTGGCCAAGGCGGGGCAGAATGCGGCGAAGGCCAGGGCGGAGCAGGATGCGGCGAAGGCCAGGGCGGAGCAGGATGCGGCGAAGGCCAGGGTGAGGTCCATGTCGACGTCGTCTCCATGACCCTCACAGGGTACCTCCTGCCCCCCCCCCAAAAAATACTTGGGGAAATCCAGGGCGAGGCGCAGAGGCGGGGCCGGCAGGGCGAGGCGCAGAGGCGGGGCCGGCAGGGCGAGGAGTCTGGGAACGCCCTCCGGAGCCTGGCGAGACAAACGAGTCCTCCCTCTCTTCCCTCTGCGACGGCGCTTCACTGGCCTAGATTCACTACTGGACGTACTTGACTCAGTAGACTCACTTGACACAGTAGACTCAGTAGACTCAGTAGGCGGACTTGACTCACTTGACTCGGAGGGCGGACTTGACTCACTTGACTCGGCAGGCGGACTTGACTCACTCGACTCGGCAGGCGGACTTGACTCACTCGTCTCGGCAGGCGGACTTGACTCACTCGTCTCGGCAGGCGGACTTGACTCACTCGACTCGGCAGGCGGACTTGACTCACTTGACTCGGCAGGCGGAACCTCCGCGGTCTCCGGATTGTCAAATAAAACAGGACCAGTGCGGAAAACGGGCTTGAGTGGGCATACGTGAGTCGCGGGTTTGGCAAGGCTGCAGTGAGAAGTGAGTTCGTCGGCGCTGCAGTGAAGAGCGGGCTCGGCAGGGCTGGACCGGACCAGCGGCGAAGACGACGAGGGCTTCGCGGGTAATGTGAATTCGGGAGGTGTCGAGTAGAACAAGGCTGTAATGGAGAAGAGGTCTTCCAAGGAACACGCCTGAGCGATATACCGGTCAAGAGTCCTGTTGGTAAGGTCCCGCGGTATCCATCGAGCGATCTCGTAATCCAGCCCGTTCAAAAACAGGCCCATGAGCTGGATATCATCTAGCGCTCCCAGATGGCAAATGGACAGAAAATCCTTCGCGTACCTTTGGACGGACGGGTTCTCCTGAAACATTACCGAGAGATATTCTCTCAGGGCCCGGTTGTTGACGACTGTGGGTGAGCCTGCTGGATCCATTTTGCGGTGAGTTGTTCTGTCACGTAGGTAATGTGGTGCGGTAGAAGCACGGGAAGGAGGCTGGATCCAAACGCAGTGTACAGGCTTTATTTAAACAAACTACAAACTTAGACTCAGACTGGGATACAAGACTCAGAATCAGAAGCGACCAACGTAGACATCAAACATTCATTTAACAACTCCCTAGGACAGGGCAGAAACACAGGGCTTAAATCATAGAGTACAAATGAGTTAACAGGATAACAAGGGGGCGTGGGAAATGGGAAACACCTGGGATCACTAATAAACAAGACAGGGAACCACTGAACATGACAAAACAAGACAAGACACAAAACGCACATTACGACAGATACACTACAATTCAAAAGTTTGAGGTAAGTAAAATATTCTTTTTAATTAATTCTTTTATTATGAAAGGACATTGAATTGATCAAATGTGACAGTAAATATATGTATAATATTACAAACGGTTTCTATTTCAAATAAATGCTTTTGAACTTTCTATTCATCAAAGAATCCTGAAAAAAAGTATTACAATTTCTAAAATTTTTTTTAAATGTATTAAGTAGCACAACTGTTTTCACATTGATAATAATAAACAGCAAATTTCCGTCACCACATCAGAATATTAGAATGATTTCTGAAGGATCATGAGATAATGAAGACTGCTGAAAATTTACATTTGATATCACAGGAATAAATTACATTTTAAAATACATTAAAATAGAAAAGTTATTTCAAAATTGTATTTCAACTGTTCACAGTGATAACATGAAAATAAAGTTTGTTTCTAGAAGACAATTGCGTCATCGTCCACCTTAAGTAAGGCAGATCAATAATATTGTAAATATTAAATGTCCACAACTAAGCAAGCCAAAAGCCAAGGCGACAGTGGCAAGGAACCAAAACTGCATCAGGTGACAGAATGGAGAAAAAAAACAGGCTCAGTCGGGGGCCAGTTCTTCTCTGGCCAACGAGCGAACAGTGTATGATTATGATTCAGACAGCATTACGGGTCAGAATTTAGATTGGATCAGAACAATCAGAATATTTATCCAGTTCCATCTAGTTGGAAGTCGGAGTCATCACGCCGGTATGGAGACGAGTTTGTTGAGGATCAGTGCCGATGGCTGTCGTGCTGATGAGGCTGGCACTTCAGGGATGCGTTGTGGATGGGTCCAGGAGCAAGTCTACCATCTGATCTGGATACGGCCCGGATCCGGCTGACTTCAGTAAACCTCGGAATAAACAGAAAGACTAACATTAGCGTAGATGCAATTCTTCTTATGATGTAACGATATGATGTAAGTGTCACAGGTTCTGGCTGACCTAATCTATGCAGCCTAATAATCATTTAACTGATTTGAATAATAGAAATGTATAATGTTCTATATGAATGCCAGGTAAAAGAGATGCGTTTTTAGTCTAGATTTAAACTGACAGAGTGTGTCTGCTACCCGGACAATGTTAGAAAGATTGTTCCAGAGTTTATGTGCTAAATAGCAGAAGGCTCTACCGCCAGCAGTCGATTTTGATATTCTAAGTATTATCAACTTGGCAGAACTTTGAGATCGCAGTAGATGTGACTATAATGCATTAAGAGCTCACTCAAGTACTGGGGAGCTAAACCATTTAGTGCTTTGATAAGTAGTCAGCAATATTTTAATGTATATGATGTTTAATAGGCAGCCAATGCAGTGTTGACAGAATGGGGATAAAACTGTCACACTTTCTGGTTCTAGTGAAAACTCTAGCTGCTGCGTTTTGGACCAGCTGTAGTTTGTTTATTAAGCGTGCAGGGCAACCACCCAGTAGAGCGTTACAATAATCTAGCATTGAGGTCATGAACGCATGAACTAACTGTTCCGCATTTTTCATTGAAAGCTTTTGTCGTAATTTAGATATATTTTTAAGATGGAAGAATGTGGTTTTACAGATACTAGAAATGTAGCTTTCAAATGAAAGATTGGTATCAAAGAGCACACCCAGGTTCCTAACCGACGACGAAGACTTGACAGAGCGGCCATCAAGTGTTAGACAGTATTCCAGGTCATTACGTGAGGACATGTTTTGCCCAATAATTCGATTTTTTTTTTTCAGAATTAAGTAGTAGGAAATTACTAGTCATCAATATTTTTATATCAGCTATGCATTGGGTAACATTGGGCAAGGGTAGCATGTACAGGGTGAACAGCAACGGTCCTAGTACTGAGCCTTGTGGTAGTCCATACTGAACTTTTGATCGATATGACATCTCTTCATTTACTGCTACAAACTGATAACGGTCAGATAAATATGATTTGAACCATGATAGTGCAATTCCACCAATGCCAACATCATTTTCGAGTCTATTCAAAAGAATGTTGTGGTCGATGGTATGAAATGCAGCACTAAGATCCAGTAACACTAATAGAGAGATTCAACCACAATCGGATGGTAAGAGCAAATTATTTGTAACTCCAATTAGAGCAGTCTCAGTACTATGATATGGTTATTGTTGCTGCTGATGATTATTGCTGCTGCAAGTATGGACTTGCTACTGCAAATAGATACATAGATATGCTGATGTATGTAAGATATAATGCTGATGCTGCTGCATAAATATAAATACATAAATCCCTTAGCAGATTTAGGCAGGTGAAGCTGGGGAAGGTGGAGGGTTTCAGATGAACTTACAGCAAACACTGAACCTGGCTATTTAAATGTTGAGCAAACAATCTCATTTACTGCAGGATCAGCAGAGGCCAATCAGCTTGTGCCATGTATTAATGATGTCAGTGATATTAGCCTGCGTCCTTTTTTATTACAGTGTCATGATTTAACTAATATTTGTCACAAATATATTAAAAATATTACTCCCATCTTGTACTTTTTATAAACTTGAAGTTTGTAAACTTGATTTTGCATTTGTGAGGTTTGTCATCCATAACAACTCAAAATAGGATAGCTGGAGTATCAGGACAGCTTGTCTCTATTAGAAAAACACTCAGTAAGATCGTGCCTTCTGGGGAGAGGGGATGTGGAGCTCAGTGGTAATAGGTTTGGACACAGTTGTGTGCACAGTACCAAACTCCACAGGCTGTGCTTATCAAGGCTGAGGAGATTTGGTTTTGTAGGACACAAACGTCCGAGGTTCAGGAGAAGGTTTTTCAGAAGTTTGTCTGTCACAAAGATTACAAGTGCTTAAAAATGTTACTACTTCCTGTGCTGTAAAGCTGTGAGGGCTAATGAGCAACCATCATAACATTATAATAAAATGAAATAAAAAAAATCAGAAAATATTTGTATAATTGTAAAAAATAGTGGGGTGGTACAACTGTGATGATATAATCAATAAAGAAAAAAATGTTAATTTAAGAATGAAATTGCTTAAAAGACAAACCTTCATGTCAGTCATGTTTGATGTCTTGTCATGTGATTCCCTTGCCCTCATGTGATCCTGCCATGTGTTTAGTGTCAAGTAGTCATTGGTGAATTGTCTAAATCAGGGTTCTCAAAATCTATATTCAAAGGTCCAAATCAGAATTTTCGTCAATGTCAAAGGTCCGAAACTGTTGGGGGGGGGGGGGGGGGGGGGGGTGGGGTGTTGACGGGGGGGGGGGGGGGGGGGTGTCTAGTGACATGCCCCCACGGAAGAAAATTTTGAAAATAACCCCTGAAATTCATACGTTTTATAGCATATTATAAATGCAACTTATTAGGCAAAGTTGCATTATATATTTTTTTATATTTTTATAAGTTGCACAAAAATTTGTATAGCAAAGTAGGCTCAATCTATATACAAGACTTAACCACTCAGATATATAAAGGCTATCATGATCATTTTGCCAAAAATGAACCATGTATTTGTTTAGTTCATAATACGTTTTATTTTTAACTTAAACAAATACGTATACGGAACGGTTGGCAACCCATGAGGCCAGGGGCGTAGGAGCGATTTTGGTTTTTTTTGAAAAATAAACCATTAAATGCCACTTTCTGGAGAGTTTTGTGCAAAGAAATTGAGGCTTACATGATATGTGAAAAACTGCAAGGTTAAGAGCATATACTCTGCATTGTTGTAGTATCAACATGCATTTAGCATTTACATTACTGTTAATCGGTCATGTACTGATTAACTCAAATAAATGGTTGATTTGATTTCCATTAACCACTGAGCTTACCCCCCAAGGATAGATTGAAAATAAAATCAATCTATCCCTTGTGGAAAGGTTGCTTGGTAGCTAAAAGTAGGTCTAGCAAGTCAAGTTATTCACACAGATCAAACACAAATATGCAGACTGAATAGATTGCTAGTTTATTTTGAGTAGCCAGCTAGCAGTTCTCTTGGCAGTTTGCTGATAATCCGGTGTCTGAAGTAAAATGCTCAAAACATCTCCTGAGAAAAATAGCCTACTAACCTAGTCTTGGTTATTTAATTTTTATTTAGTCTTATTTTCCTTACCTTTTTGTACATTTCTTGAACGTTTGCGCGCTTCTACATCCCGTGCAACGGATCTCCCAGGAACATTCATGAATGCATGCGCGAGCGGTGCGCGATCATGGTTGACTGACGACATAAACAGCTGAAGAATACGGCCGTTTAAAAAAAAAATGAATTATGTATTTAAAAGTTGCAGAATGGATTAATTTGGAGACTCCGAAATCGGCAGAGATAGGCAGGCAATGCAAAACAAAATCTTACTTTGGGAAATAGTCGGGGGGACAAAAATGGCTCCTACGCCCCTGCATGAGGCACATTTGCGCACACACGTAAGGTCGCTCTCTCCCTCTCTGCCGGTTTGGAGCTCGCGAGCTCTAGATTGCAGGAGATTTGAACTAATTTGCGGACATCAGGGAGCCGCTATCAATATGCGGGAGACTCCTGGAACTTCCGGGAGACTTGGGATATCTGTGAACGCATACCTCTCTGTCCAGTCATCTTTGAAAACTCTATTTTCTTCATCAACTTTTCTTTTCCTGGA
This sequence comes from Chrosomus eos, assembly GCA_036326025.1. NCBI lineage: Eukaryota > Metazoa > Chordata > Actinopteri > Cypriniformes > Leuciscidae > Chrosomus > Chrosomus eos. The sequence continues at coordinate 22,091,679 of CM070838.1, forward strand.
CAATGACATCCTCCACAACCATTCAAACGCTTACTGCGGTGAAGTGTTGCGTACTCGCGTTGCGCCCCTTTTTTCAGTCTATTTGCGCCTGATTACGTCAAAAGTGAGAAGGGTCTGTCTGCAGAGCCGCAGAACCACAGTTTTACCCCAGCAGCAGATTCACCCCAGACTGGGGTGAGACTTCGTTAATTATTTTTGCTTATTAGTTATTTTTGCTCCTTGCTCGCAGGCCTTTCGGGTCCTTTACTGAAATAAAACAATGCTTGTGTCATGAACACTTTAATCTCTTACGTTTTTCAGCCACACAAACTTCCGATTAGACATTCAAATGCGAACGTCCTAAGTCAATATATGAATTATTCTTAAGTTGATTAAATCTGCCTGTGGTTAAGGTGTAAACTTGAACACAGATAAAACAAATGACTTGAACACAAACTATGTACAATCATTTCAAATAAACCAAAACGCACGGGTAAACCTGTTGTGATTAAAAACTGCGCATGCGTGGGGTAAAACTGCTGGGGTAAAACTGCTGGGGTGAAACTGTGGCTCTGCGGCTCTGCAGACAGACATTATTGTCAAAAGTCATACGCTTACTGGATGTCATGGCAACTAAATCACGGAGGAAAACATTAAATATCTCGCCTTCGTTTTAATTTCGGACCATCTCAAAAAACAAACAAATGATTTTAACATGCGTTTATCAAAGTAGGAAATCCACACTTTTAATCCCTTACACACAAATAGTGCTCTTGAAATACGAAATGGAGGGGGGTCCGGATTGAATTCCCTCCGGGTCCGGATCCGGACCGGAGTCCGGACTTTGAGAAGTACTGGTCTAAATGATGTTCACAGGTGTGTCTCGTTTAGTCATTAGTAGTCTGTGTTTAAGCCCTCGGGCTCTATCTTGCACCCGGCGCAATTGACTTTGTACACTGACGCATGTATCATTCCTATTTTGCACCCGCGCAAAGCGGGCTTTTCCCTCCACAGACGCACGTTGGTAAACTAGGAAATGAACTTGCGCTCCCTGGGCGGGTCGGCGCAAAAAGGAGGCGTGTTTCGGCGCAAACATTCCCTAGTGCTATTTTGCAGTTCCAGAAAACAATTGCGCCACTGACCAAAAAAAACCTGGTCTAAAGTCAGTGGCGCGTTGTTCATAATGCTATTTTAAGCGCGCATGCTTGGCCATAATGTAACGGTTGCACAACGCGCACACACTTTGATTCTCTCATCAACACAGATGCAGCAGTTTTTATTTTTGCAAATCATACATTATAACAAGGAAATATATTACCATACGAGGGAAATCAGTGTGGTGTCCATGAAGATGTGAAAAAATAGGCATAAATCTAGCTTACACATTTACCAGTGTATATTGGTAATTTTTCAGGCAAATTGACGGATCAGACCTGTTTGCCCAATAGTGGCAAGACACATATGTATATAAGGACATCTGACAAATTAGTTTGTCCGTCAAGAACTAGGGAAAAAAATCTGAAAACTGCGAATCACCTTTACCATAATGTAAGTACATTAAAAACCTTACTCTTTAACTTACCAGTTAAGTTGAGCTTTCTCATATTTTTTTTCTATTGATTTGGGTGGGTTTGTCCCATCCCCAATGTCACTTCTCTTTCTTTTACGGCCCTGACGAGAACATCGATATCCTCGGCTGTGAACCGATTCTGAAGCGCGCCTGGTGAGCGCGCCATAATAATAACAATTCGCCATGCAACATGCGCACCTTTTCTTAAAGGGTATGTTGGATGACGCTCTGATTGGTTTATTTCACGTTACGCCCAAACCACACCTATGAATAATGAAGCTACTTCAGACCAACCTCTTTTAGATTTGCGCCAGGCGCAAGAGGCATTTATCCTGCCGGGAAAATAGCAACAGCGCCGGGATCCGCCCACAAAGTTACTTGCGCTTTGACACTTGTGTTTCAGATCGTGCGCTGGGTGCAAGATAGGGCCCCTCATGTTTGCCATGTGCCATGTGTAATATTTTGTGTAACCAGTGTAGTTAAGCGCCATGTCCATGTCCATATTTTTTATTTGAGTTTCTTCCCATGCCATGCCTTTGTTTTATGTTTTGAATAATATTAAACTGCACTTGGGATCTGCAAACTTGCCTCCAGTGAATCAATGTTACACCTTCAACCATCAACCCAGCAGTTTGCCTCCTGCGACTCCGTCAAGGAGACCGCACCATAGAGGACTACGTGGAGGACTTTTGTGAAATCTCTCACCAGGTGGACTTTAATAACATCGCTCTGAAGGACATTTTTCAGGTGAGTTTGAACAAACTCATTTGCTCAAGGCTACCTGGGGGAAAAATTCACTGGACTCTAGGGCAATATATTGACTGTGCCCTTCTGTTAAGCGGATTATCATATACTGTAGGAATTGCAGACAAAGAGCCCTGCAATCCTACAGTATCAACCACACCATGGCCCAACCATCATGTCAGGATTTCATGTCATGCCTGCCAAGCCTGAGTCACTTCACGTCATGCCTGCCAAGCCTGAGTCACTTCACGTCATGCCTGCCAAGCCTGAGTCACTTCACATTATTTCTGCCAAGCCTGATCTTCTTCACGTCAGGCCTGCCAAGCCAGAGACACGTCATGTCTGCCACGCCTGTGTCTTCGGACAAGATGGCCGCCGCACCTGAGTCAGCTCTGGACGACGCATCTCTGCTCATCATGGCCATGGCTATTTTGTGTGTGTGGACAACCAGACTGATCTCATGAAATAGCGTATGTATAACACGCCAATTCGTATTTCCATTTTTGGCGTGCTATCAACACGCATAATCGCTTTTCAGCGTGTTTATGAACGCGGTTGACTTAACGTTACATTACTGTATATATAAATATATGACCTACCCCAACCCCATCCCTAAACCTACCCGTCACTGGGGTTAATACCATTAATAAGTGTTCCCCTACCATCCTAGGACAAAAAATATCGCTCGCCAGATGTAGATCTAGGTTTTTCTTCGTTTCGCTCGGACATTTAACGGCGTGCACATACACACGGAATCACTCGGACATTTAACGGCGTAGACATACACGCATACACGCGGATAGCTCAAAATGCGTATAGATAACACGCCACTTGACTTGAAAGTGGCGTGTATGTTTACGCAAAAGTCATGATGTCATGTTGGGACAGCACACACATCGGCTCCCACCCGTGAGCCGGCCGATCCGGAGGCCTCGGTTAAGGTATCTGGTTAAGGTACGCGCCTCCCTGGCCCCCTGAACTGTCAGATCCACCTTGGCTTCCTGAACTGCCGGCGCCACCCACGCTCCACGGCCCAGGTCCTCCCACGCTCCACGACCTCCCACACTCCACGACCCACGTCTTTCCATGCTCTACGGCCCAGGCCCGCCATTGCCATGTCCAGTTCCTGTCCCCCTTCATGGGCCTGGCCCTCCATCCCTCCCCCAAGACCGCTTCCACTCCACCTCTCTCCTGAACTCCTGTTGTCTTGTTTTGTTGCTATATGGTATAATAGTACATAAATACAAATATTACATTTCTGATCACTTAGTGGATGCATTTTAAAATGCATTTTAACCACATTAATTTGTAAGTGCTATTTTAGTTATCATGAACTAGTTAATGCATTAACTAATGCTAACTAAAGGGAATGCTTTTGTCATTGAGCCTATACTATCTTAATCTCTTTTGCGAGTAGTGCATAAACGCTACTTTTTCAGTTTTATTAAGCTTCTTACCCAATTCTTTTTTATTGATGTAGTTCAGCACGACTTTACTTTTTATTTTCCATCAGTCTTCATAAATTCCACTTGGTGTCTCCAATCAAAAGCATACATGCTTGTTTGCTTGCTTTAACATGTTGTGGATTTTAGTCAGAATGCATGTGGGCATGTCTCTCAGGACAAAGAGTTTTTTTTTCTTTTTTTCTAAAAAAGTTTGATTTTGCTGGGAGCAATCCCTGCTGATGCTCAGTGGGCTGAGGTTTTTGAACCAGAAAGAACAAAGACCCAAAAAAGGCTGCTCTTGACAAGGAGAGGGAAACAAGGAGAGAGGGAGCGCGAGGGGCCGCACGCTATACTTGGACATGAAAAAGAAGCTGTGCAGATGAGAGGATATCGCTATAATTTGACATTTGCAGTCGGAGATGAGGTTCAATTTAGAGAGGGTTCTTGAGAATCGCAAATTGCACTGCCTCCTTTGGATGAGCTCCCGTGCTCTTTCCAATCCTCTTGCAATCGCTTATTGCTTGCCTCCGGAAAGGCTGGCTTTGGTTTTTCCTCAGCTGGCGACGTTGCGCACTATCTCTTGCAGTCCATACGAAGCTTTGCCGATCTTATCTAATTCCAGTATTGAGACTGCTACTTTATCCTCGATACAGCAGCCATTCCACAGAGCTGAATTCTTTCTAGCTTTTTTACTTTCACCAAATGTAATTGTGACATAATGAGGATTTGAAACTTTCATCTGTTTGGCTCGCCGTTTCGTAATCCATTTGTTAGTGTTTCAATGCAGCCCTGGTAAGACGTTTAGTAATTAGTGGATGTGGCCACTGGAGATCCTAGAGCAATATTTGATCTCTCTCTCCCTGCTTTACCTCATCTGCAAACAACCTGGCTGCGATAAGCACGTCTTGGTGGGAAAATTGGAGAGCTGTTATCGGAGCAAACAAACTAAACAAACAAAAAAATTAGGACAATATTGGCAGCGGCTTCGGTTGCTCTCATATGTAATGACGGCTGTAAGGCAGATAAGAAATACTGAGTGAGAACCATGCATTGAAAATTAAATCTTTCTCCCAAAAACATAAACCACAACAGCACTTTGGTGTACACACATTGTATTATAGGAATGCACAGTAACAGAGAAGCAATACATATTACATTAAAATGTCTATACAATTTATATGAACTAAAAATAAAACAATAAAAGCTACAAGTACATTTGGCCATTGCACTATAATGTATACAGTATGAAAATATGTATACTGATTTTTTTCATTGTTAGTTCATGTCAGCTCAGGTCCATTAAATAATTTTAACAGATACAACTTTTGATTTGAATAATAACTTTGAGTTTGATGATGTACAAATCAAGAAAATTATAATGAACAATTAAATATCCAATATTAACATACCAATAAATAATACTAATAATGAATTTTGCAACAAACATATGTCACGTGACCTTTTTAATTAGACAAATCAGTGTTATAGTTGTTAACTAAAAATACTAAAACCATTTTCAGTAATTAAAATAAAGATGACATTAAATCTAAATATTAGATGAAAAATATCAACTCAAACTAAAATTAGAAATTAATAAGTTTGAAGTACTAAAATGACTAAAACTGATTAAAATAATGCTAGCGAATAAAATAAAAAAATGAAATTTTAGTTTAAAAAATAATAGTATAAATAATACAAAGACAACACTAGGTTCTTACAAATTTGCAATGCTGAATGAAAAAATAACCTTATAAAATTTATACACTAGACAGTAGGGTATACCGCGCATAGTAAATGCATTGTGTATAGTGCATCACTAGCTATATATATATATATATATATATATATATATATATATATATATATATATATATATATATATATACATATACAGAGAGAGAGAGAGAATTGTAATTGCAATATCTACAGTCATGCCAATAAAGCAATTGAATTGAATTGAGAGAGAGAGAGAGTCACTTTTCAAGGGCTTGTAGCCCATTGTACAGTAAGCAGATTTGAGGTATTTTGATGTTCTATAGATTACTAAAAACCTCAACATATTTGTAAACCGACACATGGTTTTCAGCAAGTGGAATAAAACTGACAGAAGAATGATCTGAACATCTGTCATGTCCATTACTCATTTACAGTGCACATGCATATCGTCTTTTGGTAAGCATCACGGCTTTGCTGACAAAAACTGGTCATTTCCTCGTGACCAAGCTGTCTTGTTCATTTTGCAGTAAAGATATGGCCTAATGCTAAACAAGCTAAATGTGACGAGACAGGCCAGCAAACAAGACCGTTTCAGCTCAGGTTCCACCACAGAAACACAATAAGTAGAAAATCAACAAACATGCCTCAACTGTACAATCATATCCAGTGACTGACAGTAATAGCTGTTGACAGAGAAATAAGTTGGAAAGTATGTTTACAATACATGCATGTGGCAGAAGATGTTTTCCAAAGCATATAGGCCTACAGAACACTTGAGTTGAGTTTTGCTACTGTGACATTCTCTACTGTTTGTTTTTTTGTTTATTTGTGTGTATCCTGACATTAAGCACTTTGGTCAACTGTGGTTGTTTTTAAATGTGATATACAAATAAATTTGAACTTTGAATTTGAACTCTCTAACTATACACACAATTTTAGCATCTTTCGCATCTCAATAGTGTGCAACAGTCGGGTTCCGGAAGTAAAAAACACATTTTCTCCATAGGGAAATAGATTTTTAACAATAACTTATCAACCTTTAAAAGTCAGCCCTACTGTGATCTATGCAGTTGTTACTTGATGGTATTTGCTTCAGTTGAAGCCGCCAGTCTGCATTACATCAACTCCATTTTTAAAATAATCGTGTTTAACAGTGGAATTCATGATGAAAAACTACATTACCCATGATGTTTCTGACATCACAAACTACCACCAATTAAACCAAATCTCTTAGCTGGTGTGAGTGGAGGTGGGCTAGTTTGCATATTCATGTGCCCACGTATTCTAAATGAGGTAAGGGTATAGAGTTAAATTCAAGCTTTTTTAAGGCATGAAGATTTTTTTTGTAATTTTGGTGATCAAAGATGAGATTTCAGACTTTAAATATTTAAATATATACATATTTTGCAATAAACTACAAAATATATGAAGACTTCAGAAGCAAAAGCCTCTAAGTGCCATCTGAAATTTTCTTCTAAAATGTGCATTTTTATCAAGCTGGTATATTTAAGTTCAGTAATTTCACTTTAATGACAATTAATAGGCAATTCTCATTGCAGTTAAAGTTAAATAACTGAACATAAACATACAAGCTTGATAAAAATGATCTTTCTAGAAGAACATTTCAGATGGCACTCAAGAGGCTTTTGCATCTGAAGTCTTCATATATATATTTCCCTCACTAAAACTACTTTTTATATACTTTTGCTTCAAATATTTTTTTGCTTCAAATCAAACTTTATAATGTTGCGATTCTCCTCATCGCTGGTTAGCTTGATTCATGGCTTAATAACGAAATCCCTATGAAATAAATAAATGGTTGCTGAAAAAGTGGGTGGGCTTTAATACACTCTATTTCACCTTCAACAAAGTAAAGTGGGTAGTATGCACTATGCATGACTTGAAAACCCATTTTTAACATCTATAGATCTATTGTGCTTATTCCACAGTTTTGGGCCTCCATTTTGAAGTAAACAAATTACAGCAGTCATGGCACTCAATCTCAGTTCATCATGCGCTGGAGATCTGCAAACCTTGCAAACACACTCGCATACTGACACTCTCCAAAGTTTGAAGCAGTACATTATCTGCTCAACTCCAACCAAGGCAAAAGTGAAAGGATGGCAGCAGGATACACATATAAAAGCAGTGTCAGAAAAGGAACTAAGGACTGGAAATCAAAGAGAAAGAAACCTGACGGTCTAAAGACTCTGGGGAGCAGTGTGTCGCCTGGATCTGCTGCCAATACTTGGAAAAAAGTGTCGGTATCTTCATCCTTTGACAGCTGTCTCATATCTGACTGACAGACAGCCCAAAACAAGCAGTAGCACAGATAACATATAAAGAGATGAAATTGCCGAAAATTTCTTTACCCTGAGCATCAAATTCCTAATCTTACTAAGATAGTGATGGCATTTGCTTTTTGCCTTTGCTTATACCCGTTTGCTACATTCTTCAAAAGGACTGTGGAAAACAAAGGCTGTGTTTGAAATCTCACAAACCACTATGTCTCGGATTCAGAATAGTGCAATAGATTCCCTCGTGACAAAAAGCATCCAGCTGTATAAAGCTTGATAATACAAACTCCTTCTAATGCCCAAAGGTTACTTAAGTTTTAACGCGAACACTAGCTTATGCGAAAAGCTGAACGCATTGCATTTTAAATATACTTCATTTGATAGCATTCACGAACAAAACTGTTTGACACAAAGTTTCATCTCTGTCAATTGTCTGTGCTATTTCTCTAAGTTATGAGCGATAAAAATGTCTTTGTACTCATTCAAACTGTGCATTTCTTTACCCCCTCACAGAAGTGCTTGTCAATTTAGGAATCTACTGTTGCCATCTTCAGTAATTTGCTTTGTTTTGTGTTGAAATATTTCAACTTTGCTGTCTAGAAATTGCGCAACCACCAGACCAGATGAGATGCATTCTAATCAAAACTATGATTAGTGAAGATCAAAGTGAGAATTAAGATTATTCTTCCACTAAAACTATATTCTTTAAACACTGAGCAAGTCGCAATACATTCTGGGATTGCATTTCCCTCTTCAGTGAACCCGTGAAGCTCCTACTGTATTTATGAGATAGGTAGTCAATATTACGACTTGTTTTATTGAAACAATATTGCTTCAAAACAGGGGAACAAACCCCAAAAGCTCAGTAATCATTGGCTAAATATCTACAGCATATCCATCTCAAGAAAAAAAAGGGAAGGAAACAGCTGTACAATAACAGCACAGAATAAATCCAAGAAGACTAAAAAGAATTAAATACCAACCAGAGAGATGGACAAAACAGAGAGAGCGAAAACTCATGAAATACCAGACAACAAGGGATGTAAAAACAAAGACCAGACAGGAGTTTCAGGATTCTGACAGGAAACTAAATCCTGTAGTAGCCATGCTTAAACAAATAAACAATGGCATTTTTTTTAAAGCAAAACCGTACCTAAAATATAAGTATTATAATATAGCTCGAAGTCATTTTAGGATACTGTTGTGGAACAAGGCTTCCATTTGTTCAAAAGGCCTGGAGAAAACAAATACTGCGTTTGAAATATCACGTCTCTCTCACACAAATCCTACTGCTTTATGGCTCAGGTTCAAAAGTGAAGTACAAAAGATTCCCTTGTGACAAAAATCTCAGCACAAGCATACAGCTGTATGAAGTCTGATAGTACAAAATACTTGCGACACAAGCTCGAGCAACCCAAGGCATGAAAAATACTGAATTAAATTGCACCCGCAAACAGCTTCTTATTTCAGCCGTGCACTTGATATGACCTACGCAACATTTTGCAATCTTGTTCCCTTTGTGCAGTTAGTGATGATGGTATTGGGCTGGGAAATTTGGAGCCTATCATCGACTGAGGCCTAGTCTGTGGCAATCACTGGGCGGCAGGATTTAATAGAGCTCAGTGGTGATTGGAGCCCCCTAAGAGATTAAACCACAGTCTTTACATAATGAACAGCTTAATGATGGAATTACAGAGGCACTTAATGGCATCGTAAATACCATCATCGCCCATGCCAACTATCCCGAAAATGTATTAACATTCCGTAATTGGGGCATTAAACAACGGTCAGTTTACAAAACATATTGACGTTACCTGGGAAATCCTTAGAAATGGTTAATTATTGATATTATGACAACCGGTAGTGCATTTAGAGTGATGCTGGATTCAGGGAGTCACAGAAAATGGTATTTGTAATGGATATGAAAGCCTCCCTCAATGTGGCTAACCATGTTCACACAGCAGCTAAAGTGCTAATAAAAGCCCAGTTATTATTTAACAAAAACGGCATGCTTATTTTGCCAAGTTAGACTTGTTCCTGGGTCAACATATGTTGTTGATCCTGGAACAACATTCCTGTCGGAAAATTTTGTCCTAACCCTACCCATAACTTATCCTTAAAATCAGAGGGAATGATAGGTGAATAACACTGATGTAGAAGCACCTATCCTTGAGCCTAAACTGGATATAAACTGTAAACTTTTCCCTCAAATCGGATTGGTCGATTGGAATGTTTTTCCAGGGTCAACAAAGATGTTGATCTATGAACATTTATTTGGCGAAATCAGGTACTGTGGAAAAACACACCTCTACCTACACTTTTTTGCAAAACTCCTAATACATACCTATACACACAATTGCTTTGGTTTAGGTTAGGGTTTAGAGTACGTTCAAATCTTTTAGTGTCATTTCATTTTCGAACTGCCATGATATACACCAACCAATGTAATATAACATTGCTACGTTCACACAGTTTAGTGCCATTCACTGGACATTTAAAGTTGAAAGTGCTACGCAACGTGCAAGAATGAGCATAATATCATATTGCATAAATGTCGCCACAAGCACTTTTTTCCACTGAGCCTTTGTTGCATTATTTATGGCTACAGCAAGAAAAGAAAAAGAGACTGAAATTGCTTTCACATTTGTTTCTGTAAGCTGTCGTATAAACAGAACGATTCAAGAGTCAATATGGGTGTTTCGTCAACTTCAAGTTTTTTTCTCCAAAATCTACTCTACTTGTTTACGGAAAAAGCCAAGTGAAGAGCATTCTTAAGATTCACAATTACATATAATGTTTGATGAAATGAAAAGGAAAATACCAACGTCTCTTAAAATTAAGATATATACTTTGGTTAACCTATACAAAAAGTGTGAAAATATTCTCTGAAAGTCCACAGAGCCAAAAATGACCATATTTCATGAAACACCCAAATATAGCTGTCAATCCCAAACACTATATGACAATATAAGGAGGCTAGACCAACGAAATGTGATGTATGAAAATGTTCAAAAGGGATAGGTTTAGTTAAAGCACTTGCAAAAGAAGCACGACCAAATGAGCCACAAGCCATTCATTTACTCAATGCCACATTCTTCCTCTTGACAACATCTTTTCAGCTCATCCTGCCTCCATTCTTCTCGAGCTGTCTGGCTGCATTCAGTGTGCAGTATGTACCGTGTACGCCTCCAGATATTTTGCCTCCCTGGGGAAATCCGGCTTCGACAACACACACACAACCCTTCCCCTCAGTTCCAGCTGAAATCCTTGCAAGTCGAACCTCAAACGGCTCAGCGTTGAGCGCACGTATACGTACAGCCGCACACGCAGCCTTTCCAAGGTCAGCGGCTCCCATCCTTCCGCTCGACTTCAACGACTCATGACTGGCAGAATTGAAAAGGTTTGTCAGGCTGATTAAACTCAGAAGGCGTTATGTAGAAGGTCTGGTCCCTCTTTGACAGACAGTTAGGATTTTCTTCTATCCTCTACCCAACTCGTGCTCCACGCTCTTATTTAACAAGATCAGATGTTATGTCACAGCAAGGTGCAATTTTCATTAACCTCCAGCTGCGCTATGATTTGAATGTGCCAGCCCTGCAATTAGTTGATTGTGATTGATTGATGAAGTCAGTTACCCCACCTCCCCCCTTCCTTCTTCAAGGGCTCAGGTAATTCATTCGGACTCGTTCCCTCCTCCCCCACGCAGCTTGAGCATTATTCTCCGACAGGCTCGACTCGGCAGAACGTTCTCTGGTAGATTTGTGGTCACGGCATGGGGCAAATGCAAACGCTCTCATCACAGCGTTGCTGCGACACGCTAAGAGGTAATGAAAGGGGAACAGGTGACATTGGACAAAACACTGCTTGACGTTTGTCACCTTTTTTACTTTCATCCTATGAATGTGCGATACAGTGTGTTTTAACTTATTATATATGTAAACGTATTCATATTTTGTGGTCAAACTGAGAAAAATAAGTAGCGATATAAGAATATCTGTGGTATACAGTTGGATCCAAATGTCTGCACTGATTTTTTTTTACAGTATACACCATTTGCTGTTCAAATCCTTGCCAGGTTTTCTGGATGAGTGACAGCGCGATAGGCTCTGAAAATAGGAAAAATAAATCATGTGAGAGAATCCCACACTGTTTTAGTCATAAACACTTCCTATGATCATTTTTTTACATAAGGGATGTCTGACGTGTCTTCATAAGGCAGGATTTTGGACAGAGGGCAAGTTGTTGTTAGTTAGCAAAATGGCTAACGATGCCTTTGAGATTTTATCTCGTTTTTGTTCTCATTACAAAAAAGACTTGACCACTAAATGAAGAAGAAAAAGAAATATATATATAATATATATATATATATATATATATATATATATATATATAATATATATATATATATATATATATGATGTGTTTCTCATTACCATCATTTTGATGTGTTTACCATTATTATCATTTGAAATGTATGTTTAATACTTTTCTTTTATTAATCTTTATGCCTCAAATATAGCTGATTGACTTAGGGTGAATGTTTGCTTTAGATGAGGGCAAAAGTCTATAAGTTTCCGATAGACAGAACACAAATGCTCGAATGTGGTAAACGCATGTTATCTTAGCTAAAGATCTTGCAGTGTATGGGCTAACAGAGTGTGAAAACATGAAAATTAGATATGTTTGTGTCTTGTGTGTCTGCTTCGATGCAATATACTATGAAAAGAGGAACTTAGCTCTGTTCCGATAAGAAACTGTGAAATAGGAAGGTCAATTTCTGTACAGGTCAGTCTATCCTTTGGAATCAGACCTTGCTTTTCAAAGAGAGATCTCTCAACCAACTTTAATTATATTTATTATATTATACTATTATATAAGATGTGTTTTAATTATATTTTACCTAGACATATTAGAAGTGATTTTTAACTGTTTAGTTTGTTTCTTTATTAAACTTTCAATCCTGATTATGGATGAATTAATTTTACTCTTCATTTATTATTTGATTGTCTGCTGTTAAGAAATGAAATTTGACTTAATCATCTGACTAGATCTCCTCCCTGCATCAACCACTCAAAACACAATGGGCCTTATTTTAATGATCTAAGCGCACGGTCTAAAGTTCCAACGCAAGTGCACTTAGGGCGTGTGTCCGAATCCCCTTTTACTAGTTTAACGACGGCAAAAATGGTCGGTGTGCCGAGCGCATGGTCTAAAACGGATGTCCCTATTCTCTTAATGAGTAATGGGTGTGTTGTGGGCGTAACATGCAGTAAACCAATCAAAGTCTCATCTCCCATTTCCTTTAAAAGCCAGTTGTGCTCGAGCCATGGCGGATTCGCTATTTACATGGCGGAATTTGCAAGTGGAAAGACTGAACGCATCTCCATGTTTGTGTGCACCTGTGTGTGTACGAGTGTACGTGCATTGTGCATATTACTAATGCGCCCTTTAAACAACAAAAATAAATAAATACTGCGCCATTGACTTTATACCAGGTTTCAGTTGGTCAATGGTGCAGTCTATTTCAGTTGCCTTCAAAATAGCAATGCGCCAACAATGCGCCTGAAACACCCTAGTTTTCAGACCAGCACACATAGGCATTTAGAAATGGCATATGCATTTGCTATTTAAACAATGTGGAACAGGACATGAAATTGAATACTGCATCGGGCTGAAACTAGCAGAAAACACTTGTGTCGTGCCTGGCGCCGCATTGAGCCGGGTTTGATAGAGCCATAGGACTTTTTGCTTGCAAAAACGAATGCTGAGCAGCTTGTTTTGAGAATGTTGATTGCTGCATCATTATTTGAAAAATGAGATCAGAGTAGACATAATATATTTTCACAGCTACTTCTGACTCTTAAATCGTTCCGTCATATGAAATTCAATAATAACTGTTTTTATTCTATTGTAGATTTTTTCAAGGACCACAATTCCACATTTATACAGAATTATCCACATAGGCTATAGCATCAATTATTATGACATTATGCGTTTTAACATGAGGATAATTACACCATTACATGTCAAATCCTCAAACAAATGGCTCTTTGAAAACCTAAAGTAGTGAGCTTCATATATCTACCTTTAATGCAGCATCCATACTGAAATGTTACCAAGTAAGTGAGTGATTTGGAAAGGTACAGACAGCAACTGTGTAATTCAAACAAAGATGTTTCCATGTAAATCTATGAATAAACAAAGTTTAAGAATTAAAAGGCTGGAAACTAAGACTATTTTAGATTATTTACTATTTAAAGGAAGCCACAAAAAAAAAAAAAAAACAACAACGGTAATGCTAAAAGCTAAAAAGACTCAATTTACAATTATTTTCAATAGATCTTACCATTAGCATGTAGCATGTTAACAACATGATGCCTTCAAGACCTCCTGGGTCATGCTAATGCTACAACAACAAACATGCTAATGCTACTACAACAACAACTACTGCAACTTAATATTGATGGCTTTCATTTCAACTTTTAAAAATCTTTCTGACATGACTTGAATGCCTCATAAATATTCATGGCACTTACAAATATTGTCTAAAATAATCTGTTGTTAAATTAAACTAAACTTTATCTGCACTGTGAAAAGTAAAGAGTAAAACAATGATTATTGAAGTACGTTTTACAAGAAAACTCTATTTCAGTCTTTACTTCAAAAGTGGATATTTAATTCAATGTGCTACTTGTCGGTTTTTAGACATTTCTAATAAATTTCACACAAACAATTACTGGTTTTATAATGACTCATCTTTAACTTATTTTCCCCACAGAGCTCACTGCAGTGTATTCTGGGATTGCCTTGTCCATATAACGGATATATGTGATGCGGTCTTGGAATTCGGCCAAAACGAGGCAGGATCCAGACTCACTAGGTTTTGGAACGCAGCGTAGGTCTATATGTCAAAAAAAAAAAAACGAAAAAATGAAGCCAATTTCCATAAAGTATATTGTGTTTAATCCTGCTGTCACAGCTCGGGATGATTTTGCTGACATTTGAATATAGCCTCGATTTTTTACCTTGCGGTTCAGCCTGGTTGCAGAGAACTCAAATATTGAGCGTAGCTACCTTTATCACAGCATTCGATCGATACATCATTGCACAGCTGTCAGATAAGTCATATCAGCCACGTATCTCAGCCAACCCGTCTGTGTTCTTCCTCTTTTCTAACCTGGATTGTTTTCTCTGGCCCCTTTTAAAATTGGAAATAGCTTTGGTCGGAACGTTCGAGCTGCTCTAACAAAAGGTGAACCATCATCTAGGTAAAGGTTATCAGATGTGGCACCCTGCAAAGTTTCTGGCACCCATCCTGAGCGCCGGCTAATTCCAGGCTGAATAAGCAACGTAAAATATGTATCCTTGCTGCAAATGCCAGACAATACTCCAGTGCCAATTAGTTTGACACTGTTGTAAAACATGGACGATGTATCCTGGAAGCACCCTGCTTGCATCATGCTTCATGCATTGGTAATGACAAAAGAACTTAAATTGCCTTTCTCTGCTGCCCTTGAAATTTTAAATTGCTTGCTCTGTCTCCTTCCATTTGTCTTTCATGGTTCTTGATCTCAGAGTCATACTCTCTCAACAATATAAGTGTTGTAAAAATGGCCGGATGCCTTCTAAAAGCTTTGTAGGGCTTATTTCGGGTTAGATTTGATTTATAGAATGCTGAGATATATTTTTGCAGATGTGTAAAACCAACTGCTATAGCCAATAAAAAAAGCTGTACAGTGGCCCTGAAAAGACATGTGAAATGACACGTAAAAATGTATGAATGTTTTTGCATTCAATACGAATTATCAAGACAAATGCACGTTAAAAAAATATACATTATTCAAAATGAAGACTAAATGTTTTTAGCTTACAAATTCAAAGGGTCAGAATTATTATTAGAAATATTCGTCGTTGATTCTTTTAGCAGGATCGACTTGACCATTTTGTACACGATATAGTAAACTATCATAAGGACCCTTCACACATCTTGTCTGTAAATATCATTAGCTGATTAACATGGGGTCTGTTAGATTGGCTCCATAAGTGTTATGAATATAGGTATTAACATTTGAATTAATGCAAATATAGTAATGATTCACAATGCATACTCTATGTACAAATTAGCTTACTCTTATATGGACCATGTGTTATGTTAGAAACCTAGGCCTGTTTCTATCAAGCTAGTTAGAATTTTAAATTTCCTATGAGAAATACTTATTTCCAATAAATATCTAATATTTTGGCCTAGATTTTGCTTACTGACAGTACCAAACCTCCAGATCAGCTATATATTGCAATTTTTTGTTAAAAATACTTAAAAATGTCCAAAAGTTCCTTGATGCAAGATTGTGAAGTAGTTTCATCTGACCTCAGAGAACCCTTCCCTTTGAATTCTGTGCCTTTTGTACTGGCTCAGGATAAAGTAGTTCTTATACTGAAGGTAAGACCATGCATTATGATGTAAAACACTATATCAGATGAGAAATGTGATTAGAATCAACCTTTAGAGAATTTAAAAACTGTTCACTTTGAAGTGCTGCTATAGTCTATGTGTACGGCTACTCGCCAAATAAATAATTGCATGGAAATTAAATATTGATTGAGTTTAAATTATTTATCTTTAAGTTTCCGTTAAAAAAAAAAAACAGTCCATTGCTTTTTCATTGCCAATGTGTGAACAGTTTGTAATGAAACTAAAAAAAACGAGACCTTCCCCGACTTCCTAGGTTGTCTGTAGACTGATTTTTATGTGAAAGACATTTTTTTTGCCAGGAAACTTGAATGCTTATACAATGTTCAGGATAATGCCGAAAGACCTATTTTGTACTGCAATGTGTCATTGCAAAGAAATGGGATTTATTCAAACTACAGTCTCACATAGTCAGATCTGTATAGTCTCAAATATACTTTATAATCTAACTATCATAAGTGTACTTTGAATTACCTCGTCTGTCGACATGATGCCGGTGAATCGCAGAGCTGGTGCAAACATATCCACATCGCTATGATCATGATCAGATGCTTTATCAACTGCTGTTTTCTAACCGCTGTCATTTTTATTGTGTGTTAATTTTGTTATTGAGAGGAAAGCGCGTGGCACATATTTACATATGTGCTCTTAGTAGCATGAACGTATCTGGATGTCCGTTAGCAGTATATTGCTGCAAATGTATTTCCAACTTCTTTGACCTTTAACCAAACAGTGGAAAATAACTTTGGCGTGAGTATATTGGGTAACTTACGCAGTAAGTTGCTAGCTGCAGTTCACTTAATGGCCACCGGTGTCGCTAAAAACAAGGGTTTCTGTATTCTGAATTTTCACCACAATCTAGAGACTCAAGATGGCGCTCAACGTGTTTGAAATGTATGAAACGAGAGCGTGAGTCTGCAGTAGTTATAAGGTGGGTTCACGCAATGTTTGAATGAACATAATTATGAGATTCTGGTTGTGTCTCAAATGGCACACACACAATGTGTACTTATGCTGTGTAGTGCACGAATTTTCTAAGGTATTTTGTCATTCAATGTCAGAATCTGACCCACTCTGCTACGTAACTAAAACAGTTGAGTGCATGAAGTGTCCAACATTCCACACTTTGTTTTTTCGGTTAATTAAGTGCATCATCCGGGTATTTAAAGTGCACTTTTTCTTGTTGGAATTTTCAGTGTGAACACACTACTCACACTACTACAAAACAGCAGAGAACAGAGCATAAATACACAAAGTGGGGTTAAAAAGTGTTCACGTGCTCGTAGAACTCGTAATTACTACATGTAAATCTGAGAGTTTTGCCATAGAAACACATAATTACGCTCAGAGTAGAACGTCACGTGCTATCAACTCGAACTTACGACATGTTGTGAACGCAGCAATCCAAGCAAGAAAGACATGAAAGTACACTGGTTTTGGTTCTTTGCAAAAATGCCTGCCAATGAGAATGGCGAATATTAATACCCTACCACTGAATGCTGCGACTGACCAATCAAAATCAAGTAATCCTAGGAGCGGCATAATAAAATATTGATAAAGCCCTTATTTGCAGGTCATCAAAAAGCTCATGTTTGCACTGGGAATTAATATGGCATCTCCTCAAAAATAAATACATAACTTAAGCAATAAACTACAGTATGTGCTATAATACATTATGTATAACGTGGTATTGCAGCACCCTATCTACTTGCGTAAATATGCTGCTTAAATAAGATAATTTCCATGCCAATATTGTGCGCTGATAAAATATTCCATTTCCAGTACAACATTTCCAATAAACAATAACAATCTCCACATAAATAAGGTTTTTAAAGCATTTTTACACTGTATTCTGCACATCCACTTATATAGGCGCATATGGACCATAAACTCTGTTTCTTTAATGATTAAAACCCCTAGAAAAGTGCCAGATGGTGTCAAAAAACAGGTGGCTAATTATCTTACCACAGCTTTGCACCTCTGCCTCAGACAGTAAAAAGCAAGCACCATTTAGACACAGTTAAGAGTTAGTCAGCTTCTGCTTCCTGTGTGCGGTAATGAGCAATGCAGTGAAGTGAGAGGAGCCTTAAAGATAATGAGAAGCTCGGCTCCACAGAAAACCTCCACCAGAGACATTTCTAAAAATCTCGGTGACCCCGTTTACCTGGAGATATGTGATGAAGACCAGTGGCAATTCTTGAAGGTTAAATGTTGTAAACAGCATTAATTTGATGTACATAAAAAATGTTGTGGTTGTTGGGGGGGTTGACTTACTTAGGCTACACTTGGAATTTAATGACTGTGAAAAGTTTTAATAAAAAAAGGAAATAATCATTGGAGTCAGAGCTGGTGCCCCTCCGAGCGTAACGGAAATGTTATATTCATATCAAAGTATCTTTAATGATTAGGTTGCAGTCACCTGTGGTCTAGATTATTAGGGCCCAAGCCCAAAGGGCGAAGGCCCTATTGTTTTCCTAAGGATTATTTATTATTATTATTCTTCTTCTAATTATTTTTTTACTACCTTTTGGACACTTTTGGAGGCCTTAACATGCTCAAAAACTCCTGAAACTTTGCACACATGTCAGAACCCGCGGCCATCAGGGCCGGGCTGAAGATGGTACCCGGGCGTGGCAGGGGGGCTCGACAGCGCCCCCTGGAACGGGGTCCGAAAACATGGTCCATAAATCAAACACGCTTGCATGTAATAATATGAAACTCGGTACACATGTAGATCTCATCGTTTCATATATACTTCGCACTCTAACTTTTTACCCCAGCCCAACAGGAAGTCGGCTATTTAGGCTTGTTTGGAAAACGCATGCAATGGAATGTGAAACACTCCTCCTAGAGAATTCAAACACACGGCACGAAACTCGGTCAGCGTGAAGTCAAGACATTGAGGATGAAAGTTTGCGAGGGGATTTTTGATATCTCGAACGGTTTGGCCGTGGCGAGGAAACGAAATTATGGCGAGAAACGTGAAACAGGAAGTGTGTTATAACTACTGCATACATTAACTAATCTTGATGAAACTTCAGCAGTGTGTTCGTTGTAAGAGCCCGATCACATGGATGTGACTATTGTGAGTCAAAGTTATAGCGCCACCAACTGGCAGCAGGAAGTGTGTCACTTTCAAAATGCTTTTAAATCACCCTCTTATTTTTACCCGATTTGCTTCAAACTTCATGTGCATAATGTAGACACATGCCAGATGTAGACCTGTGAAAGGATTATTGATATCTTAGACACTGTTGCCATGGCAATGCATCAAACATTAATATTCCTTTTTTTAAGCTTTTTCATGCTTTTTTATGCTTTCGGGCACTTTTGGGGTTCTTAACGTGCTCGAAAACTCTTGAAACTTTGCACACAGGACAAAACCCGAGGCCATCAGGGCCAGGCTGAAGCTGGTACCCGGGCGTGGCAGGGGGGCTCGACAGCGCCCCCTTGAACGGGTCCGACAATTTGGTCCATATATCCAACACGCTTTACCCTATTTGCTTCAAACTTGATGTGTATAATGTAGACACAAGCCAGATGTAGACCTGTGAAAGGATTGTTGATATCTTAGATGCTGTTGCCGTGACAACGCATCAAACTTTAATATTCTTTTTGGA
This sequence comes from Chrosomus eos, assembly GCA_036326025.1. Taxonomy (NCBI): domain Eukaryota; kingdom Metazoa; phylum Chordata; class Actinopteri; order Cypriniformes; family Leuciscidae; genus Chrosomus; species Chrosomus eos. The sequence goes on from CM070838.1 coordinate 22,111,520, forward strand.
TACTTTTGAGATTCTTAGCGCACTTTTGGGGCCCTTAACATGCTCAAAAACTCTTGCAACTTTGCACACGGGTCAGAAACCGCGGCCATCAGGGCCGGGCTGAAGCTGGTACCCGGGCGTGGCAGGGGGGCTCGACAGCGCCCCCTGGAACGGGGTCCGAAAACTTGGTCCATAAATCAAACAGGCTTTACCCGATTTGCTTCAAACTTGATGTGTATAATGTAGACACATGCCAGATGTAGACCTGTGAAAGGATTGTTGATATCTTAGATGCTGTTGCCGTGACAACGCATCAAACTTTAATATTCTTTTTGGATACTTTTGAGACTCTCAGCGCACCTTTGGGACCCTTAATGTGCTCAAAAACTCTTGAATCTTTGCACACGGGTCAGAACCCGCGGCCATCAGGGCTGGGCTGAAGCTGGTACCCGGGCGTGGCAGGGGGCTCGACAGCGCCCCCTGGAACGGGGTCCGAAAACTTGGTCCATAAATCAAACACGCTTGCATGTAATAATATGAAACTTGGTACACATATAGATCTCATCGATTCATATATCCTTTGTACTTTTACTTTTTACCCCAGCCCAACAGGAAGTCGGCTATTATGGTTTGTTTGAAAGCGTATGCCCCTGGAATTCGATATACAACTCCTAGAGAATTCAACCAATCGCCACGAAACTCAGTCAGCATGAAGTCAAGACATTGAGGATGAAAAATTGCCAGGGGATTTTTGATATCTCGAACGGTTTGGCCGTGGCGAGGAAACGAATTTATGGCGAATAATGGAAACAGGAAGTGTGTTATAACTTCTGCATACATTAACTGATCTTGATGAAACTTCAGCAGTGTGTTTGGTGTAAGTGTCCGATCACATGGATGTGACTATTGTGAGTCAAAGTTATAGCGCCACCAACTGGCAGCAGGAAGTGTGTCACTTCCTAAATGCTTTGAAATCACCCTCTTATTTTTACCCAATTTGCTTCAAACTTTATGTGTATAATGTAAACACACGGCAGATGTAGACCTGTGAAAGGATTATTGATATCTTAGATACTGTTGCCGTGGCAACGCATCAAACTTTAATATTCTTGTTTGATGCTTTTGATGCTCTGAGCCAATATGGCAAGCCGTTTTAACATTTAATCATTTTAACATACTAGTCTCTATTTTCATGCTACTAGTACTTATTTTTTAGATACTAGTATCTATTCCATTAAGTACTAGTACTTATTCATTAGCGACTAGTGCTTATTCTTTAGATACTAGTGCTTATTCTTTAGATATTCTTTTGAATACGTATTAGTAGCTAATGAATAAGTACTAGTATCTTTTAATAGTTACTATTATCTAAAATGTCATTTTCTCTCTCTCTCTCTCTGAGCCAATATGGCAAGCCGTTTTAACATTTAATCATTTTAACATACTAGTCTCTATTTTCATGCTACTAGTACTTATTTTTTAGATATTAGTATCTATTCCATTAAGTACTAGTACTTATTCATTAGCGACTAGTGCTTATTCTGTTTAGCATATTCAAAGTGCTTATTCAATTTGTATGCTTATTTATATTTTCAGAGCAGAAAATCCGATTTTTCTGCTTATTCAATATTGCATCTAAAATGTAAGTGACTTGACGTGTGTGTGTGTGTGTGTGTGTGTGTGTGTGTGTGTGTGTGTGTGTGTATGTGTGTGTGTGTGTGTGTGTGTGTGTGTGGTGTGTGTGTGTGTGTGTGTGTGTGTGTGTGTGTGTGTGTGTGTGTGTGTGTGTGTGTGTGTGTGTGTGTGTGTGTGTGTGTGTGTGTGAGAGAGAGAGATTGTGTCTGTTACAGTGACAAGAGTTTTTAAGCCTTGTCTTTTTGGATATATATATATTTTTTATTAAAAAAAATGTGCATACAACCCATGTATTTTAAATGTATTGTTTGCTTTAAATTAAATTAAGATTGTACTGTATATTTGGTAATTGAACCTAAATAAATGTAAAATGAATGTGCTATATTTCAGATCAATATATTTGTTTTCCTTCATTTTAATCAACACTAACTTTATTCTCATCTGAATTATAAATAACTTATTTCTGTATAAAATAATAAATCCTGAATAATCCAGACCAACCAGAGCACACTATTTCTACAACATCATCAGTGCTGAAGCGGGACTACCAGAGCCGTTCGGCAGATAGCGAGCAGATATTTTGTCACGTCGTGCACAATAACCCTAAAGGGACCAGGGTGGCGGTGCCACCGGCTTTATATATATATATATATATATATATATATATATATATATATATATATATATATATATATATATATATAAATATAGCTGCGAGCAGCGATGAAGGGCCAAAGCCGGCGGTACCGCCACCCTGGTGCACCAGGGTTGCGGTGCCACCGGCTTGGGCCCGTAATCGCTGCTCGCAGCTATATTTACTTTAATTATTTTTGATCTGCAAGCCAGTTTGAACATCATAAGAGTAAAGCCAGAATACGGTTGCAGCCTATGTTTCATATCTTCAGCATTAATTTTGGAGGAAATCTGTGAAATCCTTTAGAATGGATTTAAACATGATAAAACATGATAAAACTGAAAACATGATAAAATACGGAAAAATATTTAATTAGTCAAAATAGATATCAATTATGGGCCTAGCACTGAAGGTGTGTAGGTAAGTATTGTATTCGTTAGTGTTCTTATTCGTCTGCTCTTGAGTCTAGCCTACAGCAATTTTTGAGTCTCTAACTCAATCCCTCCAGCGCCACCAACTGCCCAAAGTTGACTCACATTTATGCTAATAACTTTACCGTAACTGAATAAGGGAACCATAAGGTCTAGGAACAAAATTATTTTTCCTCTGATTTCTTGGCTCAAAGCAATTCAATTGCATCCTATAACGCCATTTAGAATTTTCCGGATTTTTTTTAACTCCTCCCTGACCTGATGCTCGGATTTTCCCGAAAATTTAACAAGATTATCTTTAACCATGCCAACCCTAAAACATGGAATTCAAGTTGACTCGTCAAACCATTCCCTGTTCACAAAGATCTGCGTAAACGTTGTATTATTCATGCCAGGCCAGTAGTTGGCGATGTCAAAATGGGATTGAGTTAACGGCCCCTTGGTGTGTGTTATGACAACCATGACCTAAGGATATCTGCAAAGTTTCGATCAAGTGTCAAAAATGAAGAGACTGCACTATTTAGATTTGGTGCATCATGTGTATTATAATGATATTGGTCTTATTACATTCCTTGGGTCATGCTGAGAATGTAGATACCAATTTGGCCATAGTTTTTGTCAACCATTTTCTTTAAAAACCTACATTTTTTAAGTCCTCAAAGACCGTTTGCCCGATTTTCACCAAATCGAGATTTTGAGCCCATGCCAGCAAAAACTTATGGATTTCGTGTCGATAGATGAAACTGTTTTCATATGCCGCATCAACAAATTTGATGACATAATGCCAAACTACATCTGAGGCTGCATGTCTGAAAAGATTTGACACATTGACACCAAACTTTATGTGTGTGACAAGTCTCCATTAAAAGCCATGTGCCACACTCTAAAAATGCTGGGTTGTTTCAACCCATGTTTGGGTCAAATATGGGCAAACCCAACCTTTGTATTACAATTTTTAATTACATTTTTAAACCCAACGGTTGGGTTTGTCCATATTTGACCCAAACAACCCAACATTTTTTTAGAGTGCAAGCACACAATTATAATGTATAATTTTATGAATAGTCTATATGACAGACTTTTGCCGCACATGCTTCACTTAACTGTATTTAAATTTTTTGAAGTGATTTCAATCACGTCATGGTGAACAGGGCGCATCTGAAGTCTCTAAGCTTAAGAAAATTATACATTATTTATCGGCTTTAATATATCGGCCAAATTTTCTTATCGGGCCGATAACATCAAAAATGAACATATATCGGCCATCATATCCCTTACAGAAAAAACACATGAATTTCACATGTTATCACATGTTTTCCACATGTGCCCACATGTGACCACATGTGCCCACATGTGACCACATATGAACAACATGTCATCACATGTGAACAACATTTCACCACATGTGAACAATATTTCACCACATGTGAACAACATGTCACCACATGTGAGTAATGTTCGACCACATGTGAACAACGTCATCACATGTGAACAACATGTCACCACATGTGAACTTAATGGAACACGTGGCACATGTGGAAAACATGTTATAGGTAATAATGTGGAGCTCATGTGAAATATATTTGCACGTTGTAATAGGTTTTAAGATGTGAATTATTTTACCATGTCACAAATACTGTACATTTTTAGCTTCAATAGACTTATTCACACAAAATGCATAGACCACAAAGCTTATAATGCATGTGTAGGCCTAGGCCCACATTTGCCTACTAATGTGAAAATATTCATGAAAATATTTTAATGATAATGTAGCGTATAGTTTTTAATCAAATGAGTTTTTGCAGTACTTTTATTTCAACACTATTTACCATTTCTAAAGCTATATTATAAATATATTTTACATAATCAGTATACTATTTGATATAATCAATAGACTGCTTTCATATTCTATTTACAAAGCACTTTTCAGGACATCTTTATATATATATATATAATATATATATATATATATATATATATATATATATATATATATATATATATATATATATATATATATATATATATATATATAAAGATGTCCTGAAAAGTGCTTTGTAAATATATATATATATATATAAAGATGTCCTGAAAAGTGCTTTGTATATATATATATATATATATATATATATATATATATATATATATATATATATATAATATATATATATATATATATATATATATATATAAGATGTCCTGAAAAGTGCTTTGTAAATAGAATATGAAAGCAGTAGCTTATGTGTGTGTAGCCTACCATTGAAAGATAATCTGAAAGCACTATAAAGACTGGCTTTATTTATATTAAAAATAAAATCAAAAGCAAAGTGATGTTATACAAATTTTGCAAGCACGTTTTCAAATAAAATAAAGTGGATATTAAACTTTTCATTTTAAGTGCTGCATGATTTTGACGTGGTTTAATCAATGCCGAGCGCGTGAACTTTCGAGTCTCTCAAACACTGCAGGCCAGCGCGCAGAGTTGCCATGGAAACGGCGCGGGACAACTGCTACTGGTAATCAACAAAACTCCCTCTCTTGGTGTTGTTTCAACTTTTCACGGCTTTTTTTCAGATGAGATTAGTCTCTAAAATCACACGAATAATGCTCACAACTGTTTTTGACATTTCTCTTACTTGTAATTGACACGGTTTGGTTAAAAATTTATTTTATAGACATGGTGTAGTGTCTTAGGAAAAAGTCCGTTAGGATCGTTAGGATCTCAACCGTTTTCAGAAGAGCTAACGTTAGCTAATGTTAGGCTAAGGTAACGTTAACTCGGTTGAACTTTTATTTATTAAACTTTGGGCTTTTAATCACCTCTTATGTGTAGATGAGATGTTTTGTAAAGGTTTTAACTTACTTGGAAGTGAGCTAATTTATTTAAAACAAACGTAAACATAACTTATCGGGGATGTTACTCAGGAGCAAGAAAATTGGCTGAAACTAACGTTAACTTAGCTCAGTGCTAACGTTAAACACATTTTGACTAACGTTAGCTAAAAAATTTTCTGTGATTTCAGTAGTAACAAAATAACCCATAACAGAGAGAAAGCTCCACGACTTCAACATTTCTGAAGAAAGCTGCTGCCGGAGAAGTAACGTTAGGACACAGGTGAGCCGAGGAAGCTCATTAAATAAGCTCATTTTATTTCTCAATTTTTTTTTAAATTGTTTATTTTAAGAAGGTTTTGACATCTAAACGAAGTTACACTGTATGAGCAAAATTAAATGAATAATAAACCCAAAAACAAATTCTGTTATCCTAGTTAAGAAATTATATTCTGTATATTCTTTAAATTCTTTCTCTTTTCTGCATTTCACCTCTGCTGTAGCTTCTTTCCTTTTAATAAACCTGGCATTGCATTGTTGGCTCAGTGACAAATGGCTTGTTGTGTTCCTAGATCCTTCAGTGCTGATGCCCTGCACCGTAGCAGAGTAGAGCTGATCATCATCTCTAAAGCACTATTGATGAACCATATGATTAGTAAGTCAAACGCCAAACATACAGTAATGTCAAACATACACTAATTGTCTTGGTACAAATGTTTATGTCTCTTATGCCCCCCGCCCCCCCCCCCCCCCCCCAAAAAAAAAAAACATTAAAAACTATACAATTGTGAAATAATATAAATAAATAAAAAACTGTTTTCTAAAAAAAAAAAAAAAAAAAAAAATTAAAAAAAAGAGCCTTGACCTACAAAAGGTGCAGCTAATAATTGGTAAGCATGTCTGAATATCTTTTATCAATAGTTTATTATATATGACAAGCGCTGAGCAGCCATAGCACAGTTTGAATCTGGCAGTTATTTCACGTCATGTCAAACTTGTTTTCAAATTTTAATGTAATCAATCTCATTTCTTACAGACCATGTCAAAAAGAGGCACCCAGGCATCGGAGGCACTGAGAGCAAGGTCTGCATGGCACAAAAGTTAAAAGATCTGAGGAGACGAGCAGAAAGGTAATATTCAGACGATCCAACATCCAAGTGTGGTCTGTTCACATTTGCGAATCCGACATGCGCGAGGACTGATGACTCAGTTTATTTCTCAGTCTACATTGTGATCTATTCACAAACTGTCAATAGTTTTTTTATAAATGAGACGCACCACTCGTCTTATACAGTTGTTTTAAGCAAGATGTAAACGGCATTGCTGTTCGTCAGCATTTTTTGTTTCCATAGCATATTTACGTAAAACGTTTAATGACATAATAACATTACAAATGAATAATAATTAATTATTAAGCCCCATCCACTTTAGGCTTCAAAAATGCTTTTTAGAAACCTACGGGGTGACGTCACGGACACTACGTCCATATTTTTTTTTTTACAGTCTATGGTTTGCACTGCCCTAATCTTTGATCTTTTTCTATCCCAAAACAGGATGCCTGCTGCAGGAGACACAAAGGACTGAGACAACACACTTTCACAAATGCACACCACACACACACACATGCGCGTATACCTGCGTTTTTTGCGGCTTTTTATGTATTTATGTATAATTTTAATTTGGTTTGTTTGTTTTAAACATTCAATTTGTATTGCATATTTTGAAATGAAATAAAAAGTTTCACCTGGATTTCTATTGTTTTTACATGGGTTTCACATGCAATCCCATGGGTTTCACATGGGTATTTCTACATCAGAATTTACTCAAGTTTCACATGTAATCCCATGGATTTCACATGAAATCACATGGGTTTCACATGCAATCCCATGGGTTTCACATGGGTATTTGTACATCACAATTTACACAAGTTTCACATGTAATCCCATGGATTTCACATGCAATCACATGGGTTTCACATGCAATCCCATGGATTTCACATGTAATCACATGGGTTTCACATGCAATCCCATGGATTTCACATGTAATCACATGGGTTTCACATGCAATCCCATGGGTTTCACATGGGTTTTTTTACATCACAATTTACACAAGTTTCACATGTAATCACATGGGTTTCACATGTAATCACATGGGTTTCACAGGTAATCACATGGGTTTCACATGCAATCACATGGGTTTCACATGGGAATATACATGGGGTTCACACATTACACCATGAAAATGTTCCAAAACCACATGTTTCCCATGTGCAAATTACCTTTAACATGTGCAAAGCACATGTGTTCCACACATTTCACATGTGAAATTTAACATGTGCAAAATCACATGTCCATGTTGTCACATGGGATAACATGTGTTTTCACACATGTGAAATACATGTGGTTTTTCTGTAAGGGATCGGTATCGGCATCCCTAGTCTTTACTCATTTTTGCAGTTGGTTTGATGCTCGCTGCCTTGTATTTTAGCTCCTCATTCTGCCTCTGTGGTGCTTGGCCCTTTAATTGCTGCTTGCAGCTATATTTTTTATTTATTTTCAATTTATATTGAACTAAAATATAAGATTAAAGAAGTAATTCACCTTCATGTCATTACTAATTCATTTAATAATTTAAAACATTCAGTGGAACTAGATATAAATATTGGTTTGTTCTGCACACAAAGCTATTGAATGAGTCATTTGGACTATTTTTATGGTGCTTTTAGTCTGTGTTTTTATTCCCTTTTTGGAGCTCGACAGTCATGGTCACTCTGAGCTGTTTGTATATAGAAAAAAGCTCTGAAAAGATTCCATTAAAAATCTACTTTTGTTTTCCTGTGGAGAAAAACAACACACACAGTAACATATTTTTTCATAAATTTTTTTTTATTTTTGGTGAACTCTTCCTTTAAACAAATATGTTATAGTGAAATAGGCCTAAATTAAAATAGAGGAATTCTTTTTTTAAATAATGTGTTTTAAAAAAATCTAAAGGCAGCTAAGTAACAACACTATGAAAACATTAAATGTTGAAGCACAGAAGAGAGTTTCAAATAAATCCTTCTTTCAGCAATATAAAACCGTAAAAAAACTGCATTCAATCTATCACATTTTAGTGTCCATCATGATTCCTTGTTGCAATGTAAAGCACGCAAACCTAGCCTGACAAAACAGCGGAGTACACAATTTCAGCAGAAGGATTTAAAGGTTTTAAGGCCATTTCCGATCCATGGGGTTACATCTCCATAATGGCCACATTATTCATGACTATGGCCTGAAACACTGGGGTTGAAGTAATGAGCTCTTCACTAGTTGCTGAATATCACCTTTTCGGAAGAATTGTATTAAAAATTCACATAGCTTGTGAGTACTCAAGAATTCAACCCAAATGAGAAAATGCTTCCACGCTTGCTTTTAGTTTTTGATTTTGACCAATGATCAGTAACGTGTTTACATAATAAATATCTCTGGGAGTCAACATGTTGTATATTTAAATTGTATATACAATACACAAACCCTGCTGAAAAACAAAACACTACATAAAACAGCCTACGGTGGTTTGCTGGTCTTACACATGTGACCAGCGTCACATTGCATTATGGCAAGCCAGATTGAGGTCGTTCACCCTAGAAGCATAAAAGCTGCACATCACCAAATATCACCCGCGAGAACAATAAAATGGATGAATTACTTTTTTTTGTGCAATTTTAACAGAAATATACTACTGTTCAAAAGTTTGGGGTCATTAAGATTATTTTAAAAAGAAATGAACATTTTTATTTTGCAAGGGTGCATTAAATTGATCAAAAGTGAAAGAAAACATAATATTACAAAATATATCTATTTCAAATCTATTTCAATGCTGTTCTTCTGAACTTTCTATTCATCAAATTATGTTTTTCCCCTAAAAAAAAAAAATAAGCAGCACGACTGTTTTTTCAACATTGATAATAATAATGTAATAAATGGTTTTTGAGCATCAAATCAGCATATTAGAAGGATTTTTGAAGGATCATGTGACACTGAAGACTGGATTCAATAATTCTGAAAATTCAGCTTTGATCACAGGAATAAATTACATTTTAAAATATATTAAAATAAAATAGTTATTTAAAATTGTAATAATATTTTCACACTATTACAGTTTTTACTGTGTTTTTGGTCACACACAAAAAAAATCCTAACCTACTCAAAACCTTTGAAAAGTAGTGTATATATACACTATTTATTAAAATTTTTTATTATTTCATAAATCATTGAGAATATATATATATATATATATATATATATATATATATATATATATATATATATATATATATATATATATATATTATAATAATGAAATTATAATAATATTAATAAAAACTCATAAAAAAATAATACATTTTCCTACACATTTTTTTTTTTTTTTTAGAACACCCTGGTGAAAAAAACAAAATGCTATAAAAATTAGACTTACAGCCAGACTAATTATCAGTATACAAGTTTGTTAATGATTAGTTAACTTGAAGAGTGATATTTTGAAACAACTAATTTTGCACTAAGTACATTTGAGAGGGACAGGATCAGGAAAGGTCCACGAGCCGGGTCTCAAACTCAGGTCTTCCCAAGCACATGTCGGCGCACTTGCCCACAAGGCTATCGTGGTGTGATATATTTGAATAAAAAGATTAACAAACTGCACCAGCTCAAACCCTCTTTTGGCATTAAAAAACTACGGTCAGGATTTACCAAAGAGACACAGTGAAAAAATTAGAGGTAAAAAGGCGTGGACAGGGTTCTTTTTTGATCTGACCTTACTGCATTTGTAGGAGTTTCCTTTCAGATGCAATTTTTTTGGGAGGAGAGTATTTAAAATAATCATGCAAGGTGATTTACTAAGGTTTTCGCTAGTCAATTTTACTGGGACCGTTAGATTGCGTTGGTAATCATGGTAATAATATTCTGCATCTGTGTCGTCAGTAGAACTTTCCATCTTTCCAGAACTTTCCAGAACTCCCAGAACTCCCATTGGCGCTTTTTTGAATTTCGCTCTCATGCTGATTTACCCTGTTTAGTAAATCTGTGTGTGCCATAATGTTTAACTTATGTCTAACTTGTGCCTTTTTTTTGTGCAAAGAGAGGCTGTTGATATACTTGGTTTTGAATCAAATTTATTTCAATTGAAGACTTGGGGATAACGTATAGTTATAGTATAGTATTGTTTTACCATGCCTGCACATTTTGTGCAAAGAAATGCTAGTTAGACCCATTTAATCTACCCATGTAAGGGTACCACAACACCTGTGACAAATTTGGCATGCCTGCCCGGCCCAGGGCACCGTCTACAGTCGTGATAAATATCCCAATAAACGGCGAAGTCTTGCGGCCCCTGGAAGATGTGAAATCCTTGGTCGCCCTAATTAGAAGAACCCCAACTGAACATATGATCAATAGAGCATCTCTCCACACTGTCACGTCCTATTATCTGCGCGGCTCATCATTTATAGCGGTTTTTACCTTTATTCTTCAGCTCGCCAGAGCTCTCAACTGTCATTAGCTGTAAATCAGAAGCAGAACATGTGGCGGGTTAAGGCGATGCTTTAATTACGCCAGCTGCAATGTTGTTTCGGTCGAGGTTACATGGCAGCGCCACCGTCCATCCGCGAGTCCAGCGAAGGAGGCGCTTTGAAGCCCACGCACGCCGTAGGATGACCCGTGCTCTCCCGCATCACATAAACAGTCTAATTCAACTCGGTTCGTCGTTCTAGTCAAATAAAAGTGAAATAATGAACAAACTTGTCCAACTCAGAGTTTGAACAATTCTATTGACTTCTCGTTTCCTGCGACAGGTGAGCGGAGAGAGGAACAGTCTGCTGCCGAATTTTTGAGCTATTGGTAAAATTAGGTGTAGTCCTTTCTCAAATGGGTGCAGAGGGAGGTTGTCACACCTTTAGTGTGATTAATTAATGTTTGCTTCTCAACGCAAGCTCGAACCATGGAAGGAAAGTGAATGCTTCTTCATTTGTGTTGTCAGGATTACAAAGCGGAAGGGTAATCCAAATCAGCTTCTTAGACGACAGCAGCTTTATCATCATTACACCAGGTTTACTGGTGTCTGTTTGGTGCGATTTCGAACGGTCTAAGAGAAATAAATCTATAACGGAAGTTCCTGGTGGTTTGTCACTATTCGAAGACCACTGGGGAGCTGTAAGAATAGATGGCCTTTTCTGGATTTAGGTCTACATACAAGCAGTATGTCATTTTAAGTCCTCAGGGGATTGTGGGGAACCAAGACCTGTAAATATTAGGGAATTTTAAAAGACCTGGAAAAAGTAATAGAATGCATCAACTCAAAAGTCTTCTGTGTTTGTTCTGATTCAGTGAATCTGTTGAATCAGTTCACAACATGGTCTGAGAGATTCATTTGCAAGAACAAAAAAACAAAAAAAACACTGCAAGTCATTATCCAAATGACTAGACAGGTCATGGAAAAGCCATTAAAGTTACTCATTTGAGTTCTTTTTAATAAATTAGTAAAACTGGTTTGCAACATGGTCTGAATTATTCATTAGCTAATCAGTCCAAATCTAAAACAATTCTGTGAATTATTCTCAAAATGACTGTAAAGGTCATGGAAAGGCCATTTAAGTTACTCTTCTTTTATGAGTCAGTTCTTTTTAATAAATCATACTGGTTGACAACACCTGAGTGATTAATTACCGAATCAGCCCAAATCTAAAAAAGAATCTGCGAATCATTATCCAAATGACTGGAAATGCCATTTAAGTTACTCTTCTTTTGAGTCAGTTCTTTTAAATGAATCATTCTCCAAATGGCTGGAAAGCTCTTAAAGGTGCGTCTGTAAGTATCAGACTGTTTCAAATCTTAAGGTCAGAGAGAGTGTTGGCAATGGTCATAAAAAAATAAAACATAAATAAATAACAACATTTCAAATGTCATAAGTGAACCTAAAATGTATGTGACTCCTTTAAAGCTAACTCACGTGTTATGTACTCACCAGCATCCTAGAGAAACGGCTCACAGTCACGGAGATTGCCTTTTGTCTGTTGGCTTGTGAAATTATACCTCTGTGATCATCACACATGGGAAAGGAACATCTAAGACAATGCAACATCCTATTTTAGGCCCTTGAAACAAACAGATAAATAAAGCGTAGATCCTGGGAGGACTACTGGGGAGGATTTCAAAGCAATATATGCACCTCCTGCTTTTTAAATATTAGCTTAGTACAACACACCACACACACACACACACACACACACACACACACACACACACACACACACACACACACACACACACACACACACACACACACACACACACACAACACACACACACACACACACACACACACACACACACACACACACACACACAGACAGATCTCAGTCACATAGTCACACATATCTCAGTAATTATGTTTTGGAGTCCAGTTACTGAAATGTGTTTATACAGAAACATTGATTTTGTATATTGGGTTCAAGCATATTGTTCCAAACCCATTTTTTGTTGTTGTTGTTTATGTAAACCCATAGTTTTAGTTTAGAAAAACTTGTTTAGATTTGTTTAGAAACATTTTTTTTTATTCCAAAACCCATTATATATAAAGATATATCTTTAGTTTGACAACTTTTCAATTACACAAATACTGGTTCCAGTCATGTCTATAATGGCTCTCTGTTAAATTTACAACCTTTAATAAAGCTGTCAAAATGTGCTTTGCTACCTCATTCAATTGACCTTTTCCCACATCTGTGCCATTTACGTCAGACGCAACAAACAACCAACCACCACGTGCCCTTTCAGTCACCCCATTGGTGGTTTATAACCAGTTTTTTTCTGGCAGTGACAATAATAAACTGTTGATAAGTACACTCATAGTTTCCCTCGGGACATTTGTTAATGCTCAGCGGTCGTGGATTTGAGGGATTCATTTGCTCCATCACTGTCTTGTCTCTCCTCATTAGATGTGTCACCGTTGTTTAGCTTATGTGGATGTGTATGGGAGTGGAAAGCTTTCCTGATATCAAATACAAACAAATTTTCCCATATCAAATACCTAAACATCCTGTATTGAAACTCCAGAGAGACCTTATGGGCCTCCATGTGTGAGTAATAGTAAGTTTGTTAATATAATGGTTTTGTAATTAATTATAAAAATAATAACAATTCATAAGGCTAACAATGTTATATCTTGCATATAAGGTGCACAGTGCATCTTCATTTCTAGCAAAAACTGCCAGCTTTGACATGAATGGCCGCCTTACTGACTTAGATATTTAAGTGACTCACAAGTAGAGGCCAGATTCAATGAGACAACTGTTTGTGTCCATTAGGAAGATTGTTTTTCAATTTATAACTTACTGCAATACAGACATACTAATGCAAACAGCATGCTCCATTAAGTTGTTCTATTTCCACCATTATGTCATATGAAAATCTAAAAAACAACAATTACCAAAATAAAACATGTTTTAAGTAAAATGTTTTGTGCAAACATTGCAAAGAGCAACAAGGTTTATAATTTCCTGGAAAGGTCCGACTCCCATTCATTCAACACAACTTTCTGAGTCAATCAGATAAGCTTTAAATGTCATGTGACTAAATAAGTACATTTCATTCACACAAATAGGAAAAGGGTAGCCTGGGAAAACCCAGACAACTTCCGGCAAATTTACATTTGCTCTGCAAGTCTGGCAAAAAGCTCATTCAAGCCCATTTCTAATCCGTCGAAATCGAGGCACCAATCAGAAATGTTGGGGGGGCTTTACACGATCACGACAGCGCAGCGACGGTGATGCCGATTTTGTACGTTACAAAGATGGATGCCGCCGTGGAACATCACTCGTTCGAATCAGCTATCGCGTCTGTTTTAAGCGATTTGAACGTTTCCTTTTTGTTAAAACACGAGCAAAGATCAACATTCGGAGATGTTTCGCCGTCGCTCTACATACGTCATCTCCTTCATCGCTCTGATTGGTTTTAGGTCTATCCAATTGCGCCCAGAGGCATTTGAGCGAAGTCCGTTGGTGACGCCCCTTTGGAAATGATTTGTCTATGAAGCTTTGCCAGACCATAACTCAGTTACTGACAATAGTCTGGTTTTAACCAGGCTAGGAAAAGCGGGATTTTTTGGACCCCATTGACTTCCATCACATATGGACAAAATCAGTTCAAAATACTCTTTTGTGATCTGCAGAAGAACAAAAATCTTACCGAGACTTACTAGTTTGTCTCATAAAGACTATTTCCTGGTATTCTCGTTTGTCGTGCACTTCCTTGCAACAGCCACCAGTGACACTATAAGGCATGAAATGAATATATAAACATTAACATCATGATTGTTTGTAAAGCTGCTTTGAAACTATGCGTATTGTGAAAAGTGCTTGACCTGAAATTAGCTTGATGCAGGTTTGGAATGGCATGAGGGGTAAATGGGGACTTTAAAAATGAAAATGTTCATCCCGTTAAGAGCTCACCAAAATAAATCGGCCACTGGTAAATCATCTTTTATACTAATATGAAATATTAGCGATATACAGTATATCTTGTTTAAAAAAATAATTCTGTCAGAAGCTCAACATTTTTTTAACTGCAGCACTAGATAAACCAAATGGTGCAGTTGCAACATCTACCAGCAGGGGTAAACTGATGCATGCAAGTCATGTGAACACATGCTGAGCCGTCCACAAAATCCAGATATTTCAGTGAGGAAGGGGGGGTTTTTGGATGTCTGGGGTAGCTGAGAGTAAACTAGAGCAAGAGGGAACGCTGGCCGAAGGCTTGTGAACACCTTGACAAAATTTAAGCTGGCAGTGGTGTGCGAGGGAGAAATTTGATGATACACAGTGTGCGTCACCGTCACTGTCATGCTAGACTCCAGGGATATTTATAGAGAACTGAAAAAAATGGCGTGAGACAGAAATTCACTGCACTTCAAGTGATTCAGTTCTGTTATGTGTGTGAGGAACTTCTCAAAGCCACACACACACACACACACACACACACACACACACACACACACATATATATATATATATATATATATATATATATATATATATATATATATATAATACAACTAATCTGCTGCAACTGCGTGATGTTATCATGTCAATATGGACAATCTCTGAGGAATTTTTCCAGCACATTGTTGAATCTGTCACAAAGAATTAAAGGGTAAGTTCACCTGAAAATGAAAATTACCCCATAATTTACTCACCCTCAAGCCTTAGTGTATGTGGCTTTCTTCTTTCAGACGAATAAAATCGGAGTTATAATAAAAATATCCTGGCTCTTCCAAGGTTTATAATGGCAGTGCATGGAGGATGAGATTTTGAAGCCCAAAAAAGTGCATCCATCCATGATAAAAGTAATCCATACGGCTCCGGGGGCTAATAAAGGCCTTCTGAAGCGAAGCAATGCGTTTGTGTAAGAAAAATATCCATATTTCTAACATATTTCTAACTTGATCAACTAATAACTAGCTTCCGGCAGACGGCTGGGCTTCAAAATCTCATCCTTCATTCACTCCCATTATAAAACTTGGAAGAGCCAAAACATTATTTAATATAACATTTAATACACCTACAAATAGGAAGGCTTGAGGGTGAGTAAATCATGGGGTAATTTTCATTTTTGGGTGAACTAACCCTTTAAGGCAGTTCTGAAGGCAAAAGGAGGTCCAACCCAGTATTAAAGTGTACCTAATAAAGAGACCTGTGAGGTTTTTTTTACCCGCTTCTGATTTTCTGATTTTCATCCACAGTGGTCTGCTTTTGCAGTGATCTATACTATAGATCTGTTCTGTTTGTTTTTGTTACGTTCACAACCATGATGCATACTTGAAACGATCTACTGGCCCAGAGTATGTAATAATTTATAATCATAAATTATGAAGCAATCATAGAGGCTGCACAGATAAAAATTCTTATACTAAGCAAAACCAAATAGCATTATGCTGCCAACATGTTGAAATTTTAAAGAGATGAGTGCACCAACACTGCATATGGGGGGAAAAAAAACAAGAAGAGGGTGAATTCTTTTAAAAGCAATTTAATATTGTTCATACAGTAATTTAGTTTTAATTGTCAATGTTGGCTGTACAATTGATTTTGTATGTTTTAAACTGTTGCTGAAGAATACAACTTTTTAATGTACTCATTTAGGGGGTGTTTACACCATTTTTAACTAAAAACTGAAACCTTTCGTTTACATGACAACAGCATTTGGTGGCCTGAAAATGCAAGCTCTTGAAAACGGGAATTAAAGTGCAAGTTTATGAAAACAATACTGTAATTGTCTGTGTGTAAATTACAAAACCACGAATTTGTGAAAACATTGACGTCATGCGCATGCATATTACGTGTTCAGTCTCTAGAGGTATAATGTTTCTTTACTAAGTGACATCGCCAACTACTGGCCTGGCAGCAGAAAACAGCGTTTTTAGTCGTTATCACAGATCCATGTGAACGGGGATCGTTTTGACAACATTGTTACTACCCAAAAAAAAAACCCAAAGGAATAAATTTTCCGTTTTAAGATCGTTGTTGTTTAAATGTTCCCTTTGCAACTTCAAGAGGTATTAGGGGCCATTCACACAGAACGCGTTTTTCCATTCCAATGCTCTACTTTTCCATAGTTTTTCTATGTAAACACGTGCTAGACGGA
This sequence comes from Chrosomus eos, assembly GCA_036326025.1. NCBI lineage: Eukaryota > Metazoa > Chordata > Actinopteri > Cypriniformes > Leuciscidae > Chrosomus > Chrosomus eos. The sequence continues at coordinate 22,128,709 of CM070838.1, forward strand.
CGTGTAAACATCTTACGTCTTTTGCAGCGTCTCGCGCATGAAACAGTGTTATAAAAACGTTCAAGTTAAAATCAGTTCAACTTGTAAAAGACACGTCTTGAGACCTTGAGTTTTTTCCCAATTCCACTGCCTGCAGCTGCCATTTTTCAAAGCATAAATGGTTTTTGTGTGAACAAGCCAGCTAGTAAGAGCTGTGTGTGTAAACCTCACTCCCCTGGCCTCAAGAGGTGCACTAGCAACTGACGCTAGAAATTGCTCTCTTTAGCGATCCTTTTAGCATACCCGTCTCCCATGCCAGAGACACCGTTTGGAAATCCCGCTCAGAGCAGATCAAGTAGGACCACATTTATGTGACGCCGTGACCCAACTGGGAGTGAGGTTTAGGAGGTGTGTGTAACGGAGGCAAGCTAGTAAGAGCTGTGCATGTAAACCTCACTTCGCTGGCCTCAAGAGGTGCTCTAGAGATTGTGGTTTTTAGCGTCTTTGTTAAAGCACCCGGCTCCCATGCCAGAGATAGAGGTTCGAATCCTGCTCGGAGTGGTTCGAGTAGAACCGATTACACTTGGTTTCCTCTACACAAGAAAATCCCTGTGCAGTAAAATCATGGAGCTAAGAGTTTCAGGGGCAAACATTACCAAAGTTACAAAATAAATACATTTACATTTAATGCTCCTGCGTTTGCTTGCGTCCCGCAAAGAAATTTAGTCTTTTTCCACAAAAGTTTCCACAAAATACACAAAAATGTATTCACTGAGAAGTTTAGAGTTTGATAGAATATTTTTCCCCATCACCGCATTATAGAAATTCAGTTAAATATTACCATATTATTTCAGTTAGATATTAATTTTTAACATTTCATTTAAATGTTGAAATAAAACAGTGTTGACAATGTATGGATTGCCATATTTTCTGGAATAAAAGTTTTTATTCATCTGAAAAGTCTCTACACAAAATATGCAAACCGCACACAAGTTTATTTATATGTCTTTTTATAATAAATTTTGTTTACAATTAATACCACTATATAATTTATATTTGTTTATACTTTTTCATTTCTGTTCTGAATACTACATGAAATGGATTTATTGTGGATTGAGGGGAACAAAAATACTGATTATAGTTTTTACGTTTTATATAATGTTATTTACCTTTTTTAACATTATTTCTGAATGTAATAATAAAATTGGACATATGTGTGTTTTTTTCCTCTCAACAATGCATTTTCCCCTTTTTGACTTATAGTCAGATCAGATGCGACTTATTTTCCAGAAAATACAAGAAAAGGAAACAAGAAAAAAAGGTGGTCAAATTGTGTGGCCCTTCACAATAAATAAATAAAGGACTAGATGTATGCAGTAACTTTCCCCTGAATTTACCCACTCCTCTAACGTGGTTTCCACCAGCAGTATATGCCAAATCAATACTCTTCCCCTTTGATGAACCGACCACTCATATACTTAGTCGTATTAAGCTTTGATTGCATTCCCGCCATGAAGTCTTCAGTCAGAGATGACTTTCATGTCGAAAACAAACGATTTTTAAAAAGAAATGTTGCCCGAGGCAATAATGAAAGGTTGTGCATCTTTCTGAACCATGTGTGAAGCCTCCAGCAGTCCAGCGCTGGCCGTCCACCTTGTCAACATTAACTTGAAGCGAGACGTGACGCTCTCTGTCATTCTGTATCTCCAAGCGCAGGACCCGTAGAGGAAGACCAGCCGTGAGGATCTGACAGTCTTGCGTCAGTGCTTCAGACACGGGAGTGTCTGGCTTCGATGTGATGCTATTCCTGGAGGACAGGCTGTCTTCCTTTCTTCGTTCAACTCTCTCACGGCAGGCTGCAGACTTGGAGAGATGAGTGGCGGGTGGGCATGGCCATGTTGTAGATGATTGGAGGAGGCCTGACCCCGTGGTCCACTCCCTGCTGTTGTTTTCGGAGATGGAGAGACAAGGAGAAGGAGTGCTGGAGGAGAGAATGCTTACTAACTTGTCAAAGCAAGTCGGGCTGCTGGGCTTGTGTGAACACACCGCAGCTATAGCTGTGCTGGACCTCCCAGTGATTGGCAGGAAGTGCTTCTTAGGCAATTAGTGAATACACAGAAGTTCCCATCAAAACATGACTGTTCAGATTTAATATAGAGTTATAAACAACTAAAACCTGAAAACTGGTTGATAAACATAATGTTTAATCTGAAAATTTACATGAATCATTGTATCTACAGACTTTTTCTATGTTTTTTCGACCTCTTTTGTTTTGGTTGTGATGATGTTTTTATGTGTGTGCTACAGACTTATATGATTTCTAAAATCATGTTGCTTGTTAAACTGCCCCATTATGCTTTTTCGAATTACCTTTCATGCAGTGTGTAACATTGCTGTTTGTGGAAGTAAACAACACGTTCTCACTCCCAAGTCGTCACATGTTGACGCTTGGCCCCTTTGGCGTTTTTTGACAACAAGGAACAGGATATTTTTTCTCAACAGCGAATGAGTTAGACAGGGCTGCTGCCTCAGCCAGACTTTATTTAAAGGTATAGCGGAGGATCTTTCCGAATTTTAGAGAAGACCCGCCCTCTCCAATTGTTTTAAAAATGCACATGCGCGGTGCATAACTTGTGCCAGGGCTAGCATCGCTAATCATAGCTTACATTAACTTTTACTAGCAGTGATTTTAAATGGATTTCTTCAAATAGCATGACAAACTTTACCTGTCTAGTAGAATCTTCGCGACTGCGGCATCAGTGGGAAGCCCAACCTGTGCTTTTAGTGCACGCCAGCATGTGAAATATTCCACCCAAAATTACTCTGGTCTTGTTTCTATATTCTGCGGCCTATCATACTATCTATTCTCTTCTTATCATACACTTCGTATACATTTTTTCTCTTTCGACCCTCAGCCATTTTAAAGGAATGGCTGAAACCATAACTCATCACACATAATACACCTGAAAGCGAAAGCTACGTACGACGACCTTACGTAAACATATCACCAGAATGATTGACACTTAGGTGGACCAATAGTATAGGCTACCCACCCGGAAATAGAAAATCATCCGCTATACCTTTAACATCTATATCAATGAATTGGCAGATCAGAGAGTCCAGGATTACAACTCTTTGACACAGAAGTCACATATTTACTGTATGCAGACAACTTACTAATTCTGTAAAGAGATCTCCGGAAAAACCTAGACATTTTAAATAATACTGCCATGACTGGACATTAGAAGTCAACATCCAAAAAAACGTCTCGGTTACTAATGTAACCCTCGTTCCCCGAAGGAGGGAACGGGAGACGTGACGTCGACGTGACGACGTTAGGGGATCACTTCAGGGAGCCCTATCAACTTCGAGTATCTAAAGAATAAGCCAATTAACGTTGGCATGCGTGAAACGCGTCACGCGCCCCGCCCCGCAGCGCGGGTATAAACAGGAAGCGGACGCCGCACTCATTGTTTTTCGCTGAGGAGCCGAGATTGAGTCGGCCGTACAGCGATGGTCAGCAACTGTGGCAGCGGGACGTCACGTCTCCCGTTCCCTCCTTCGGGGAACGAGGGTTACATTAGTAACCGAGACGTTCCCCTTCAGTCGCTCACGTTCGACTTGACGTCGACGTGACGACGTTAGGGGATCCCATGGAAGACGCCATCGGTTGCTGCCACATCCAGCGCCCTACGGAAGGCTCTCAGACCCCCAAATGGCTGGGGCGGAAGACCTGCGTAGAGGGAGTTCAACTGCTGTTCCATATACCCACACCGTGAACTCTTGGATAACACTGGGAAAGCGTGCCTTTCCAGGGGAGAGGGACGCTGCGGAGGCCACATCCTGCCCGAAGGGAGGTAACATGTGGAGGATACACATATGGACTGGCCAGAGGGCAGTGCGACATATGGAATGTCACTGGGGTGGCTCCAGCCTGAGAAGGGGGAGGCTACACCAGACAGTGACGGCAGAGCGGACTCTGCCAAGGGAAAGACACGGGCTCACCGCAGGGAGCTGGTCGTGGAAGAATACTCATATGGGATCGCCGCAGGAATCACCACATATGGAACCCAGCCTAGCACAAGTTACACAGGCATACGAGCACTAGGCCTGGCGTCGGACGCTCCGCAACGTCCGACTGCCGGAGGGGTGCGGAGGAACTCACAGGGTTCGCCAGAGTGGGGAACTCGACTGGAGCAAAAAAGCGCACGTATCCGCTCCATGTGGAGGGGAGTGGCGCAGCAAGCCGACACAAGAGCGGGAGCTTCGGTGTTACCGGCTGGTTGAAGCGAGCACACAGGAAGAAACCGGCTCAACACGTAGGCTATAAAATCTAGCGAACGTGTTAGGTGTCGCCCAGCCCGCAGCTCTACAGATATCTGCCAGCGAGGCGCCGTGTGCCAGCGCCCAAGAAGAAGCGACACCCCTAGTGGAGTGGGCTCTCAACCCGGGCGGGCAAGGCACGCCTTGGGCTTCGTAAGCCAAGGCGATGGCATCCACTATCCAGTGGGCCATCCTCTGCTTGGAGACAGCCTTTCCCTTCTGCTGGCCTCCGTAACAGACGAAGAGCTGATCTGAGGTCCTGAGGCTTTGCGTTCTGTCCACGTACAGACGCAGAGCGCGAACGGGACAGAGAAAAGCCAGGGCTGGGTCTGCCTCCTCCGAAGGCAGCGCTTGCAGGTTCACCACCTGGTCCCGGAAGGGAGTGGTAGGAACCTTGGGCACGTATCCGGGCCGGGGTCTCAGGATCACGTGAGAGTTAGCCGGGCCGAATTCCAGGCACGATTCGTCGACCGAAAATGCATGCAGGTCCCCTACCCTCTTGATGGAGGCCAATGCAACCAGGAGTACTGTTTTACAGGACAGAACTTTTAACTCAGCTGACTGCAAAGGCTCAAAGGGTGGTCTCTGAAGTGCCGAAAGGACCAGAGACAAGTCCCAAGAGGGTATAGAGAATGGGCGAGGAGGGTTTAGTCTCCTTGCTCCCCTCAGGAACCTGACGATCAGGTCATGCTTTCCCAACGACTTACCTTCAACTGCATCGTGATGTGCGGCAACGGCGGCAACATACACTTTAAGGGTGGAGGGAGACAGCCTTCGCTCCAACCCGTCCTGCAGGAAGGAAAGCACGGCTCTGACCGAGCAAGTTCGGGGGTTCTCCTCGTGAGAAGAACACCATTCAACGAATAGGTTCCACTTCAATGCATAGAGGCGCCTCGTAGAGGGGGCTCTAGCTGAAGTGATGGTGTCAACTACCGCTGGGGGTAGGTCACCTAGAACCTCCGCGTCCCGTCCAGGGACCAGACATGGAGTTTCCAGAGGTCCGGACGCGGGTGCCAGAGGGTGCCCCGTCTCTGAGAGAGCAGGTCCTCTCTCAGAGGAATGGGCCAGGGAGGGGCTGTCGCGAGGAGCACTAGTTCGGGGAACCAGGTCCGGTTGGGCCAATACGGCGCAACTAACACGACCTGCTCCTCGTCCTCCCTGACTTTGCACAAGGTCTGTGCAAGAAGGCTCACTGGGGGAAACGCATACTTGCGTAGGCCCGGGGGCCAGCTGTGTGCCAGAGCATCCGTGCCGAGGGTCCCCTCGGTCAGGGAATAGAACAACTGGCAGTGAGACGTGTCCGGGGCGGCAAACAGATCTACCTGTGCGGTCCCGAAGCGCCTGAAAATCAGCTGGACCACCTGGGGATGGAGTCGCCATTCTCCCGGTAGCACCTGCTGCCCTGAGAGCTCGTCGGCTGCACGGTTGAGCAGGCCAGGAATATAAATGGCACGAATCGACCTCAGATGCTTCTGACTCCAAAGGAGGAGATGGCGGGCGAGTTGTGACATGCGGCGGGAGCGTAGACCACCCTGATGGTTGATGTACGCAACGGTCGCAGTGCTGTCCGTACGGACCAGTACATGCTTGCCACGAAGCGGCGTTTCGAAGCAGCCCAATGCAAGATGTACTGCTAACAACTCGAGGCAATTGATGTGCCAATGCAGTTGAGGCCCCGTCCACAGACCTGAAGCTGCATGCCCGTTGTACGTGGCCCCCCAGCCGGTGGCAGAGGCATCCGTGGTGACCACAGAGTGCCTGGACACTTGTTCTAGGGGAACACCTGCCCGCAGGAACGAAGGGTCTGACCACAAGCTGAGAGTTTGGCGACAGTGCGGGGTCACTTGGACCCGGCACGAGCCGCTCTGCCACGCCCATCTCGGGACTCGATCGTGGAGCCAGTGTTGGAGCGGTCTCATATGAAGCAATCCGAGCGGCGTTACCGCGGCTGCAGATGCCATATGCCCCAGGAGCCTCTGAAACAGTTTCAGTGGAGCCGCTGTTCTGCACCTGAGCGTGCTCACGCAGTTCAACACTGACTGGACGCGGGCCTCGGTGAGGCGCGCTGTCATGTTGATCGAGTCCAACTCCATACCGAGAAAAGAGATCCTCTGCCCGGGGGTGAGTTTGCTCTTTTCCCAGTTGACCCGAAGCCCTAGGTGGCTGAGGTGACTGAGCACCATGTCCCTGTGTTCGCACAACTGCTCTCTCGACTGGGCGAGAATAAGCCAGTCGTCGAGGTAGTTGAGAATGCGAACACCACGCTCGCACATGGGAGCAATGGCTGCCTCCGCGACTTTCGTGAAGACACGGGGTGACAGGGCCAGCCCGAAGGGTAAGACTTTGTACTGATATGCCCGTCCCTCGAACGCAAAGCAAAGAAACGGTCTGTGTCGAGGGAGAATCGAGACATGAAAGTACGCGTCCTTCAGGTCGATCGCTGCAAACCAATCTTGGGGACGGATGCACTTGAAAATGCGTTTCTGCGTAAGCATCTTGAACGGCAGTTTGTGAAGGGACCGGTTCAAGACACGCAGGTCCAAGATTGGCCGTAACCCACCGCCTTTCTTGGGTACAATGAAGTACGGGCTGTAGAAGCCGGTCTTCATATCGGCTGGAGGGACCGGCTCGATCGCGTCCTTCGCCAGTAGGACTGCGATCTCTGCCCTGAGCACAGGGGCACTGTCCGGCAGAACGCGGGTAAACAGAATGCCCCTGAATACAGGGGGGCGCCGGGCGAACTGAATCGCATAGCCGAGTCTGACAGTACGGATGAGCCAGCGAGACGGGCTGGGAAGCGCTAGCCAGGCTCCCAGACACCGCGCAAGCGGAATCAACGGCACCACAGACGTACCCGGGGTGGGGCAGCGCGGCGGAATGCAGGAACCCGACTCGGACGGCACAGCGGCCCGGAGTGGGGTCTGAATGTGTGGTGCAACACGTACCTGCTTCCGTCGAAGGGCAGAGTGAGTGAGTGGAGGCGGCAGAGCGTCCGGAACACAGCCACTGCTGCTCGCTGGCGATGAGAGAGGGGCTCGAGGGTGACAAGGCACAGCGTCGTCGACCGTCAAGCGCGCTCTCTTGGGACCCAGAGGTTTCAGAAATTGCTCTTTTATTGAATATGTGGGTACCACTGAAGGCAGTGGCGGAAAAGGAACAAAAGGAAACAAAAGATTCTCCACCCGGCCCTCCACCGGGGGAAGGAGCGGTGCCTCCACCGTCTCCTGGAGAGCAACTTGATCCACCTCTGGGTCGCCCGTCTCAGGGTCGTTTGCACCTGCGCTTACCACCTGGTTTGGTAGCGGCCTGGACGGGCGTGGCCGACTTCCTGCGGCTTGCTCCACGCTGAGGCCTGGATGGTGGCTGCTGCTGCTGAGGCTTAGCGGGAGCGGAGGACGCCACAGGAGGACGGCCTCGGCGACGAGCGGATGGAGGGTCTGCGGCCGGCGGACGGGAGGGAGCAGCAGGGGTCCGCCGGGGCAGGATGTGTCGGATAGCCTCCGTCTGCTTCTGGGCGGCCGAGAACTGTTGGGTGAAGCTCTCGACCGCATCGCCAAATAACCCAACCTGGGAGAGAGGGGCATCCAGGAACCGATATTTATCGGTGTCCCTCATGTCCGCCAGGTTGAGCCAAAGGTGGCGCTCCTGGACCACCAAGGTGGACATCGCCTGACCAACGGATTGTGCGGTTTCCTTCGTCGCCCGGAGGGCGAGGTCAGTAGCCACACGGAGCTCCCGGAGGAGCTCTGGGTCAGAACCACCCTCGTTCATGTCCATGAGCGCCTGGGCCTGGTGGACCTGCAAGAGCGCCATGGCATGGAGGGCGGAAGCAGCCTGTCCACAGGCCTTATAAGCCTTCGCCGTAAGACCGGACGAAAACTTACAGGCCTTGGACGGGAGGCGCGGATTACCCCGCCAGGAGGAGGCGGACGCCGGACACAGTTGCATCGCGACAGCCCGCTCCACCGGGGGGATATCCACATACCCCTTAGCTGCCCCGCCGTCGAGGGTGGCGAGGGGGGAGGAGCTACTAGAACGGCTTCGGGCACTATACGGTGCCTTCCACGTCCTAGAAAGCTCCTCATGCACCTCCGGAAAGAAAGGTACCGGGGCGGCGCACTGAGAACCAGCACGGCCCGCCCTGAGAAACCAATCGTCCAACCGAGAAGGTTCGGGACATGGCGGAGGATTCCACACAAGCCCGACCTTCTCGGCGGCCCGGGAAAGCATAGCCGCCCACTCTGGATCCGGCTCGGACAACGCTACACACCCAGACGGGGGCAACGCAGCCGAGTCGTCATCTCCAGAGGAGTGAAGCTCCCCCTCCGATGCTGCGATCGACATCTGATCGTCAGCTGGCGCCCCAAAGGAAACGACCGGCCGTTCAGGAGAAGGACCGAGTCGATCGCAAAGGGGCGCGGATGGCAACAGCGCATGAGAGGGGTGAGGGGCCCGCGGAGATTGCCTCGACGGGGAAGCCCTCACGGTAATCCTCAGATCACCCTGGTCATGCGCCGAAGTAGGCCTATTCTGCGGGGCAGAATAAGCACTAGATCGGGGCATAGGCGAGGGGACTGCACCTCCCGTGAGGTAAGCGAGTCTCGATCTAAGCGCTGCCATAGTCATATTCCTGCAATGGGAACATGAACTATTCACAAAAGCTGCTTCAGCGTGCTGAATGCCCAAACACGAGAGGCAACTCTTGTGGCCATCTGCTGGCGCCAGGGAACGACCGCACCCAGAAACGCACAAGCGGAATGACATCCTGAAAAGGACGCAGGGTCACGCTTGTGTTGCTCTTTTAGTAAAAATAACAAACAGAGGAAAGAAATAGACTCTTTAGTGCTGAAGCACCCAGGGATAGCCGCGGTGTAATCGGGTACACTCTCAGATGAGGAACGCCCACGAGACCGACACACACACACACATAAACAGTGCCGTGAAAACGGCAGTTGTGGTTAGAGATGCTCGCGGCCACCACTGATCGCGCCGTCACACCAGCACTGCAGCAGAGTTTTCTTCTCCCTCTAGTTGTCGACAGATATAACGTACAGCAGTCTGTAGAACTCAGAGTCAAACAAAGCTCGGCTCCGAAGCGAAAGACAATGAGTGCGGCGTCCGCTTCCTGTTTATACCCGCGCTGCGGGGCGGGGCGCGTGACGCGTTTCACGCACGCCAACGTTCATTGGCTTGTTCTTTAGATACTCGAAGTTGATAGGGCTCCCTGAAGTGATCCCCTAACGTCGTCACGTCGACGTCACGTCGAACGTGAGCGACTGAAGGGGAACTAAGATTATGATATTTCAGACAAAAAAATAAGAAATCTGGAACATAAACATATTACTGTAAATATGACCACACTTCAATACTTTTTTACAATATAATTATCTTGGTCTAGTTTTAACACCCTTTGGAAATTTCTATTTGGCAATTGAAACATTACTTGTAAAAGCTGCACGCCATACGAATAAAATTATTCTAAGTAAACAATCCATTTAGAATTTTGGAAAAAAGATTTCTGATTGTGTCATACTGCCTAAAGCTTTATATGGAAGTGAGGTCTGAGGCTCAGTGAGAAACTACAGCCATAATGTTTGCCACAAACATCATTTAGCAGGACTACATTCAGAGTTCTGTAGAAACATCCTTCATGTCCGCAGAAACGCATCCAACAACAGCATGTAGCGCTGAACTATGCCTAAATATAGTTCAGTCAGGACCACTTGAGTCAAAAATACCAAAAACAATTATTTTTCCAAAATATTTATTTGCATGATTGTTAAAGTTACATTTGGCGGTATGGCTCTGTTCTGAATTACCCATCCTTTTCATGAGCTCCATGAAAGCTAGTCAGGTAACAGCAGCAGCTTCTGGGGACAATCTCCCATTTAAACTGGGAAAGCAGCAAGCAAATCCCCCATTGAGAACAGAGCATGCATTAGTGAAAACAGAATGACACTGATTAACCTGTTAAGCTTCACCCCCAATTTTGAAAAATCCCCAGAAATGGCATACCCAAACTGAAACAGATACAGTTCATGAACCATTTGTTCTAAAAGCACAAGTATGATCTCATTTGAAAGCTGACACCTGGCAGTTTATTGCAAATGTAGAATTAATTATTGTCATAATGAAAAATAAATGTTATAAATAGCTTCAAAGTTTTGTCAAGTTATTAGAAATTTATTTTTATGAAATATTTTCATGAAAATAAAATTGAAGTTGGCCCTGTAGCAATCTAGAAATGCACTGCAGCTAAAGCCACATGTCTGACCATGTTATATTTAAAATCTGAAGATGATATGTCTAAAACTCTTTTTTTAGTTAAATGTTTTTCAAGATCATGTCAAACGACTTTATTTTGATTAGACTCTAAAAAGCAAACTGATGTTTATTGTCATCTTCTAAGCATCTATTCAGTCTATTTTCTCTATTGTGTTGTGGTCTAAACGATCTCCATTCAGTGTCAGTCTCCCCTGCACACATTCACACCTCTCCAGCCTCTGGTTATTGCTCTAAATATGCTTTTTTTTGTCTGCATTATAATTACTAACGACTGGCTATTAACACGGTTTCAACCCCTAATCTCTTTTAGGGAAAGTTCTCAAAGTTCTCACCTTACATTTGAAACTATATAAAATGACCTTCTTGAAAAAAGAAACATTTCAGCAAGCAGTCCTATTTAGAAATATTCATAAATATAACAGCTAGGTAGCAGGTGCACCAAGGGCTAGCTAGCATGTTAGCTTAGCACACCATCAATACACGACAATTTATGAGATTAAAACCATGTTTGTGCTCTAAAACTTACTTTATAGCACAAGTCGAGTGTTTTAAATAACTTTCTGTGATCTGATTTGGCTTCAGATAAAAAAAATCGGACAGAAAATATAGTATTTTATAGTATTCTTCACCATGATAAAGTCTATATCGATTAGCATTACATTATAAATATAATCTATTATTATGAAAATACCTGACATGGTTCGAAGAACACAGGTAAACCAAATATCATTGCAATCATGTTTATTGTCTTCAAAACATCTTTATCTGCATGTTACAGCGATCTCTGTTAGTGTTTACGTCGTGATGGACTTCCTGAAATGTCACATGATATGATTCTTCTTCGTGTTCCATATTTGGAGTCCATATGTGCACAGGGCGCCCTCAGGCTGCCAGTATGTATTGAAAACACAGTACATCAGAGTCTCCATCGCTCATAATGATTAAATCGACGCATTTGGGTAGATATTCAATAAATATGATTCCTGTCTATATAAATCTGATGTAAACCTATGAGAATCTATCAATATTTCTCCAAATCTGTACACTTTTGAGCTAAAAGCCCTGATGGACGTTGTTTTGTCAAGCTCTGTCGTGACGATCTCACTGGAGTTTTTTTCTGAATGGAAGCGGCTGACGCTCATAATTCATATCAAAGGTATCGACTCATTTTTTGATTACATAACTCCAGACACAAATTAAGACATAACTGTCACTATAAGATTCTCAGAATACAATAGTGGTCAAATACTAAACCTTCAGTCTTATATATTTTTAATGATGTATAGTTTGTCAAGGTAATAACATTGAATCTGATAGTAACTTTGAACGATTTAAAAAAAAAAAAAAAACGCTCAGAGCGCCCTCGCTCTGGCGAAGGTTAACAGGTTAAGTTAAACAGAGTTAAAGGAGGAGCTAGGGGAGGAGGTGGGTTGCAAGCATGCCTTTAAATAAGGCCCTTGATTGAAAGGAACTAATTGAAGGCGTATGAATCAGATCAGCTGATGTGCGGCCTGCCTGAACTGACGCTGAACGCTAGATTTCTGGGTAAACTTAAAATCTAGTTCTGAAGACGCTCTTCATTTTAAAGCACTAAAAACACAAGAATTGAGTGCTCAGAAAAGGTGTCCGAACTGACTAACAAAGCGGTCAATATCACTGCTTCTGAAAAACCTGCAAGCATTAAAGAAATTATGGGATATACATGCAGCATTGGAACGAACAAACCAAAGAGCAAAGTCGTCTCCAATGTTATCTGAGACTAAACAGAGAGTACAGTTTGGCTGACTATTTCATCTCAGTAAGGAATAAAACATACAGACATTTATTAACTAAGTACAGACTTAGTGACCACCAGCTGGCCGTAGAAAGAGGATGACATAAGAGGACATGGTTACCTAAAGAAGAGCGAATCTGTAATGAATATAGATCAGGAGCAGATGAAACGGAGGCATATTCTTCCACTGTGACAAATACACATCCTTAAGAGACTCACTGTGCAGACAAATACAGCAGATTATTCCCTATCATGTATTATATATAAATACACCAGAGTTCCAGTCACTCAATGAAAATGACAAATTTAAGATCTTACTTGGTGAAGGACCTCCTTCCACTTTAGTAGCACATCATATTTATAAATGCCAGAAACTATGAGGTACTGAGTGAACACATCCACTTTATATTATTAATATGTGTATATATGCATGCATGAGTGAGTGAGTGAGTGAGTGAAAGGAACTCAATCTCTTGTCGACTTGGGTCATTATGCAACCGCAACTGCACAGCAACACCCTGGCAACCACCCACAATACCTTCGAATTTTATACACTGAAAAGTTATACACTGTCGAACACCACTGACATTTTCAAAAGGATTAACTCATACATAAATTTTCACATTAACTTAGTGTTGATCATGCCAGAAGACAAATCTGTGATGGGATTTCCATGGAGCTTACAGGTTCATATGACATTAAGAATTTTCCTTCTCCAAAGGAATGGATATTTTCCTATAGAAAGCATTACAGTGGTCACAGTATGGGCAGTTAGACGCTTTCATTATTATCCTTCCTCCTCCATCCTTTCACTATCATGACCATGAATAACCAATTGTACTTTCCCAAATGTCAAACAGCATTATAAGTAGAAACCTCCTGATGTGATTTCAGATGGGATTATC